>VYZP01048476.1:101086-125561 GCA_013400635.1 Hypocryptadius cinnamomeus | reverse complement strand
AATCTGCTGTACTAACACACGTACACACCCACCTTCCCTGCTCTGTTATTGCTCTACAGACCAACGTGAACGTACAAAGGAGCCCATGTGCCTGAGCATAAACCTTTGGCATTATATTTGCACTCTGCATGAACACGTGAACTTTCAACTCTGCAGCTGGAATCAGCCAGAAAGTCTCAGGCTTCACACATTTTGTGAAGACAAATTGTGATATAATCTTCCTACATTTTCAGCCAGCACTTGTATATCCCTTCACAATGAAGGTGCCAAAAGGCATGGCTCAGAGCCAGAGCAAAAACTGCCATCATTCTTAGCAGTTTTCAGATTCAGTGCATAGATTTTGTTACATTATAAAAAAGGTGCCAAAGGCTCTATAGAGACAAAGTCCCCCTTATTCTGCACTGTGCTGTGTATCATGCTTAAGACTGGAATGTTGAAAGGCCATTTCACATATTTACATTGTAAAGCAGACCAGGGTCTTGACTCTTACAAAACCACTTTGTGTGAGGGAAAGAAGGGAAAGAAAACTGTTGTTCTGGCAACCTCAAGTGAGACAAATGTTGTCCCTCTCTGTAGGAAAATGGCATGAGAATGCATAGGCATGTGCACGGGCAGGTTTCACTACAGCTTAGCTCAAGTAGGATTTCTCATCATCTGTGGGTTTCAGAACAACTTCCTGAGCACCCTGAGGAAGCGTGGGTGCTGCAGCTGAGTTCACCATAAAGCAGAGAATTCCCCAAATTGAGGGAAGAAGACTGGAACTCCCAGCTCATCAGGTTGTCAAGACGTTTTTGAAACACTTGCCAAAACTATATGTTGGAGCTTAATTCATTTGCAGCAAATCAACATGAATTTAAAAAAAAAAAAATTGGAAAAGGAGACTAGCTGTCACTGAAGGAGAGTTTCTGAAGGACATGAAAGGTGAGGGTGGTCCAACTTTTCTGTGTCTGCAACCCTCCTACATGATGGATATTTAATACCTTAGATAGCGAAGAAAGGGCCTTCAAAGTCATTACCAGCTGGAAATAAGACACCATATGCACATAAATATCGTATCTACATAAACAGAGCACAAGTCATTGTGCAATAATGCTAAAAAAATCTGCTCTGTTTAAAAACCCAGCATGAGTAATATATTTAATACTGGCGTAAAAGCAGTCCACAGTATTGCACTTAAAACACATTCATTAAGGCTCCAAGGTGTTTTTCAAGCTTTCATAAAAGCAAAACTAATGGATGCTGCTAAAACTATAGTATGATTTGATTTTTATAATAATAGCTAAAAAGCCTTGTAAAACACAAGATCAAGCAGCAATGAGGCTGGGAACTAGAGAGCTCAGGCTTTCTTTTACACTCAATTAAATAGTTAATTGTGTCATGTGCTCACTTTTTAATCACTTTAAATCAATACAGCAGCATGATAAGTAATAACTTTGTTTTTATGAGAAAGCTTCTGTTGTATTCTTAGTTGTCAGGAATGAGAACTGTTTATGAAAAAGTAATTTATAGCAAAAGTTTATGTGAAATATAGAGCTTTATGCATATCAAGCTGTATGAACAACAATTCAGAACTGACAGAAACATCAATATGCTAAAGTTTAATATTAATTCCTCATAGTTCTGGGACCCTTAATCTACAGTTGTAAAGCTTATGTATTACATTTGCTACTCTTTCATAGAAGTTTTTATCTGTTCAGGTTATCTAAAACTGATGAAATCCCATTCATAATGTGCAATGAACAATGAGATTGGTATGGTTTAAAAATTGGGACTTCATTATGGGCTCTGTTGCTTCCCCATTAAATAGGTGAAAGAAAACGCATAAGAAAATGCGTAATAAAATTTACGTGGCTTTCATGCAATCGTCTCCTAATCCTAAACCTTACCCCAGCTGTCTCTGTTCAGTGCACAGCTCAAACTCAGCATAAGGTCTGTGCACAAGCAAATGCACCACTGCCAGCAGCACCCTCAAACACGGCCCTGCAATCCATAAAAGTTTCTCCAGAAATACAAACTTCACCTCACTTCATTTATGACGTCTTTTCTCTTATTTGAATCTTTCCTTCTGTATAGGTGCCACCAGCTTCAATTCACTCCAAATGTGCTTTGCTATACTCCAGGGTTTATTTGTATTAATTGCACCACATTTATTGCCCTGCAAGAGCTCTTATAAAGCTACTGTTTTGTGCAGGCCAACGGACTGGAATAACTTCCCAGTGCTCTTTGCTTTTCCTTTAGCTTAGTTTATTTCAAGTGCAGCTTTTCTCTGGAAAATATCTCTGTCCAAATGACATGGTAGCATACCAGGGCTGTGTCCTTGCTGCCAGCTGGATTCAAATACACTGTACAGACAGGTCACCTGCAACCGCTGCAGAATTCTAAGTCAGATCAGCCTCATGTAGTTCATTTGTTGTAAGTCATTCTTTGTACAACTTTTTTTCTGCCGTGTGGAGGGATAAAAAATTGTGTTATATGACTGTCCTTCAAGTAGCAGCAGGCTGTATTGCTGTGTCCTTTTTTAGGTCTGGCAACATGGGGAGTTAATTTTCTGGAGATACTTGGCACCTTGCACTATTGGCTTCTTTGGCTCGTGTTCTGTAACAGTCAGGATTTTTTTACCTCTTGCACAGGACAAACTGTATATTTTGGCTGTTTACCTTTAGGGATAGAGCTACCACTTCTGCAGATCCCTTTAGGTCATCTGGCAGCTTGTTTATACAGCTGGGACCACAAAGAGCAGTGGATTGCATTCAAAAGGATGGCAGAATGAAAACAGATACTCCCAAAGGCTGAAGTCTGTTTTTCTTTGCTGAAAGACAGGGGCAGTTTTCTGTGTTTCGTGACACCAGGTTATTCTTTGGAGTCATGTTCCTAATGCTTGCTCTCACTTGCCCTACAGAGCTCAGCAGTGACTCCATGCATTTCATACAAGTTGGTAGATCAGTCCTTTTTTTATCAAAGGTGTCTTGTTCCCTCGTCAGCGTCATGCACATCACAGAGTTCCTAGTCAAACTGACTAAACTCTTGGTTTTCATGGGAATATGATTAGGCCCAGATGATTGAAGTCCTTGTTCAAGACTCATACAGCAGAACTCCAGGTATTTGGACCACTCCCATCATCCTGAATATGATCTCCAAAATGAGGAAGGTCATTATCATACATTTATTTTTGTAAATTGGCATATTGGTTTTTTTTTGTTTAGTTTAGTTTTGTTTTTAATCCAGCAAAAACCAAGCATCCCAGTAAATTCAAATGCATGGGAATTAGTGGATGATGCTGAAGGAGGCTGGGACTCCCCCCTGAGGAGGTGATGGGGTGAAGGTGGTCGGCTCTGCAGGCTGTAACTGAGCTGTAAACAGAACATATTGCTGGTGTCAGTAGGAGTTTCTGCTTTAAGTGTAGTGAGAGGATTTTGCTTGTGGAAATAAAATAGTCTGCTTAAAAACCTATTTGATAGAGAGCCTTGCACTTTCAGCTGCTGAATACAGTGATATAGAGCTCTGGCTGGCTGGCATAGATTTCCTTTAAACTTTTTGTTTAGAAGGGTTATTATGCACTGTTAAATTCTGCAGGATTTTCCCCTTACGGATGGACTGCAGATTTTGGTCCAGCCTTCATTAAAAGGAGGCATGTTAGTTCATGGCTTGGAAGTACTTTTGAATTTTATGGAAATAAAAGGATCTAAACAGCATGCAACTGAAATTAAAAGCATGGAAGGACAATTTCAACAAATGTATTTTCCTGAACATATTTGGAAAACAGTGGGATGGGATCTGTGAATTTATAAATATGAACCAATATAAAAAGAACCTTGAACTTTCAATCAAAGAGGCATGTAATTAAATTTCTCCCTGCTCCATAATTTTCTATTGTATCCTTGTTACCTTTTTTGTCATATCTATTTGCAGCTTCACAAATCCAAAATATCTTAATTTGAATAAAACAAAAGCCTATTCATGCTTGTACTATTCATGTGGTTTAATTGGTTTACAAAATACAAATGTTCTTTGAAAGAAACTGATTTGATTTCAAGAGTCTGGTAGCTGTCCATCATACATGGTTCTTCTGCTCACAAAAGGCAAAGGAACAGAACTAGACATTAATGGGTTTGCTTCAGCTTGCTTTGTTTTTGATCCTGTTTGGACTGAACTCTCGCTGTTGCTTGGTGAATTCAGTAGGAAAACATTAGGGTTGTAGCTTATTGCAGGAACAAAAATAGTTTTCCACATGTGAAGTTTAAATGGAGAACTGAAAATACTTTTCAAATGCTCCACTTTCCTGTTCTAGGTAATATCAGCAAATATCAGACTGCAAAATTCATTATTGCCCTTGGAGCACCTGGGCAGATGGTATTATGTGGTAGAGGTAATACCAATTGACCAGTACAGAGCCAATCCCCCCCTCCTGTGGCTTGGTTCTGTACTGTGGTACATACCAATATCAGTGGGGTTAGAAAGAGACTCCAGATTAGTTTAATTTTCTTTCTCTCAGTCTCTGCTCCCAGATGAGCAGGTCCTTCTTGGGGGTACCCGGAAAAGGAGGAAGGGGATGCAGCCTTGCAAGCTTTTCCATCAACCTTCTTGGAGTAGCTGTACAGTAGCAATAAGGCACTACAGCACAAGCTAAACAGCTCAGCATGCAGGATGTCTGGTATAATTGAATACAAAAGAAGGAGTTAATATAGGAAACTGTCAGTCAGCTCTGGAGAATGATCTATTCTGCAGGAAGAACTGCATTTTATCGTATGACTCGTTAGTAGTTTATTTAATTTTATTATGTGTTCCCTAATGCAACCATGTAGGGACCATAATAATAATAACAATAATAATAATATTGTCTTTGGGATCTATCTGAGAGTGGGGGAATATATGCAGGGTATTTCAGGGAGGCTGGCTGCCACTGAGGCATCTTTAGTGATGTCAGCCCCTCATCTCTGTGCCCTCATGAGACCATACCCAGCATGTATAGGCTAAACTCTGAAAGGGAAACACACAGAGCTGTCAGTCAAGTCTCTCTAGCTGTCAATATAGTTTATGTGTAAGCACAGACCAAAGGGCACAAGAAGATGCATAACTGACAAAGTAAATCAAATCACAGTTGACAACAGGTTGCAGATGCAGGAGAGAACTGACAATGGATGGGCAATGGAATTAT
Source organism: Hypocryptadius cinnamomeus (assembly GCA_013400635.1). Classification (NCBI taxonomy): domain Eukaryota; kingdom Metazoa; phylum Chordata; class Aves; order Passeriformes; family Zosteropidae; genus Hypocryptadius; species Hypocryptadius cinnamomeus. The sequence continues at coordinate 120,406 of VYZP01048476.1, read as the reverse complement.
AAAGCAGAGGGAAGTCTCTGAAGGATATGGAGATCATAAAAATGGAAAATACTGGCTACTGGCAGTAATAATCTAAACCCACAGTGTGTTACCTCAATGGGAAAGTATTTGCATGTTAAAAGAGAGATTTATGCACAGCCTAATGTGGTGGTAATAGGAAAACAGAAAAATCTGTTTGCACTGTCATTTGTTGCTCTGCATCTCCCTGAGTTCTGAGGCTACTTTAAAGAAAATATTAACTGTACTTAACTGCAGATTAATTAGTCAAGCTAATGAATAATTCAAATCTTGAATTTACCCAAAGCATCTCCTTTCAGTTTATCTGCTTTGCTAATAGGAAAAGAGAAGACCAGCTTCTTGTTGCAATTTTTTAAAAGTAAAAGCCTCAGTTTATCCTTTGCTAAAATGGGCTGGATCAGGAGTTCACAGTAATGGGTTTAGCAACCTGCTGAACAGGCAACTCTTACCAGTGGAGTGCTTTTGTTGTATGAGAGATTCATTAGCTGAATGTTGTTTCAGGTGTTTATTTCTTGACTTTCACAGATAAAAAAAGGTGTAGCAACAGTTATGTTTTACTTTTTATTTGCCATGCGAAGCATCTTGCTTCACTTCCTCTGTACAAAGTAGAAATCAGCCTGGAATACATGATCAATATAGATTATAGAAGTATTTTACAGTGATGGAAGTAGAGTTGCTTACTTGGTGTTTACCGGTGGTAGGAAGAGTTGATCATATCCAGTTATTTGTACAAGTGTCATAAGTCCTGTGTTTGGCTGTGGGAAAACTGGAAGGGAGCAGGTCTGTGCCCAGCCCAGTGTTGCTGAGAAGCCTCTGCATTATGGAGCTGCTGTCACCTTCTGGTAATCTCTGAGCCCCTTTGTGTCCCTTCTCCCACTGCTAACTCACATGAGTGGGAGCAGCAGGGCCCAGCACTTTTGTGAACCTTTACCTTGGGACGGGTGCCTCCTCTTGACACCAGCACACTGCAGTGCCTGCTGAAGAAAGGACCCTAGCAGGGTTGTTTTCTTGTGGTTGTGTGGGAGCTGCTGTGCCTTTTGGGGAGAAATGGGCCATCTTGGTAGGAAAAAGATCACATTTGGCTCAAATACTGTGGCTGCTGAAGAGGAGCCATGTCTAGGACTTTGTTGAGCTTTGATGACCAGAACCCATGGTGGTACTTTGGGTAAAACTACCTTTTGAAAGAGATCATGAGTATAATTTGTGATTAATTTGATCAAAAGGTGCTGTCCCTGGACTGCTTATGTGCTATCTTGTCTGCCTAATGAGAAACCTCAGAATGTGGCTGGAGCCAGCTGCTGCACAAGTTTGTGCTGCAAAGTCATAGAGCAATAGAGATGACTGGCACACACTGGATGACTTGAGATTTAAGTATTGATCTGGAAAGCTGAGTCCTGCTTCTGAAAAGCTGGTAACCAGCCTGAGGTCACTGGTAACTTGGTGAACACTTTCTGAGCAGGAGGAAGGGGATTATGGTGGTTGGAGTGAGCTGCTGAAAGCTGTGTCTTTCTGTCACTTCTCTGAATGTGGCATGTACAGAGCAGTGCTCTGCAGAGAAGAGAGTAGCAGGTTTTGCCCATCTGAATTTGATTTGACCACTGCCAATAAAGAACGTATAATAATTGTTACTGTTACTGCTCATTCTTTTAAAATAAGACTATTCAGAGCCATCTTTCAGGCATCTTCTAAAAGCCCTTTTCTATTGTAGGCAGATTTGCAGGGACATAGTATATTCTCGTTCCCTAAAGGTTTTCCTCCACCTGCTTAGGTATAGTCCTCTGATGTTATACAGTTGCTATGGAAATAAATGACATCACTGTCTGGGGAACATGGCTTCATATGAGAAATCAATAAAGTAGAGCAAATGAATTGTCAGGCAGCTATGTTGCCTCCCTGTCTTACTAATATGGAAAAAAAAGACATGGATGAGAAAGTGATAAATAATATTTTTTTTCCCTAGGAAGTATGTGTTTTCTGAGCCAAATGTCTAGTCAGTTCTTAGACTTCAGTAGAACTACTGGTAATCCCCTTAAAGATGTATAGAGAATTCCAGTCAGTGAGTTGGTAATTTCCCACTAGCAGCATCATATCTTGTGTTCCAGATATTTCCATTTCATTTTCTGTTTTTGGTACCAGCTGGACAGTAGAATGCCATAAAAGGAGCTGGGAGAGAACTGATTGCAGGTATAATTGGAACTCCTTCAACTCCCCTCATTAGGTGCCTGGGTTGCTGCCTCTGCCTTCAGGCTGGAGGCAGCGTGGGCAGGGTGTGCAGGGAGGCCACCTGCCTGCGGAAAGCTGCTGCCACCGCTGCTCCCCTTGTCCAGGGAATTGGTACAGAGCTGCTGAGCCCGGCAGCTGGAGCTGTGTGACACTTGGCAGCCCCACTAGAGCCCAGCCCACCTCTTGTGGTGATTTTACTCATAAGGTATCCCTTCCTAGGAATGAAAGGGTTTTCCCTCTTCCTCCAGGGGTAATTATAGGTGGATTAGTGAAGATGTATGGGTGCAGGTAAAAGATGCTGCTGCTGCTGCTGTTGCTGCATCTTTTAAGTAGTGTCAGTGCAATAGTCCCCAGGAGGAACACAGCCAAATTAAGGTCCTAACTTAAAGCATGTGTCCTAAATAGCTCTTTCTGACACAGTTCATCAGTTAAGGAAATTAAATGGAAAATGCTTTAACTACCAGAAAAAAGGACTCTAGAGTAAGTGTTAATTTCTGTACTTAAAAGAAAACTCTAAATGGTTTAAAAACCTAGGTAAGGTCATACATGTTGTCCTGTATGAAAACAGCTGTAATTATCAGAAATAAAGCAACTAATGTTGCTTTAGTGCTAAAGCAACTAATACTTTGCAGCTTACAACATTTTTCATTGTAGTGACACTGGTCCTTACTAGTCAATGTGTGATGGACAGTCTTAAAAGGATTAGCAACAGATTCACTCCTTCACAGCAAGGCTGAGCACGAGACTGTGCTATTTAGTGGATTTGCTGTCACTTTGTGAGGAATTAGCCAGCTCTCTTCGTGACTGGAGCGCACTTGAATCCTGGGATAATTTCTGGATGAATCAGCTATGCAAGAAAAGCGCTTTCAGAGGTAAAATATATCTATTGTATAGATCCATCCAGGCAGTAGTGGGTTGTTTTGGAATAGTTCTTTAAAGAAAAAATCAGTCTTGGACTTAAAATATGCATAGAAAGGAGTCCAGCTCTGACATGATGTGTCATTACAGCTGAGATGTCAATGTAGGACTGCTGTGGTTAATGGCAGAATGGAGGAGTCAGCACTGCATACTGTATGGTTAATCTCTTTGTTCCTAAGCATTATATTTATCACTTACCCATTGTACAAATGCAAAGGAAGCAGTAACAATGTCACCCAAGCATGCTCATTGCAGCAGCCTGAGCTGCCTGTAGGAAGATATTGTATATATGTAGCTTTAAACTGAGATATTTCAAAAATTGCCAGGTGTTACTTCTATGTATGAAGTCATGTATATGTGCAAGGCACCATGGCAGGAGGGTTTGGTGTAAAACCTGGTTTCTGTAACAGCCTTCAAGACACTGCAGATTTGCCAGCTGGTGTGATTGGGCTCACCCTAGTTTCCTTTTTGCAATAACTTTCCACTCCATGTCCCAGCACAGCACAATGATGACTAATTCACTAATCCTCAAACTGGTATCAGAAACCCCACACAAGAAGATTGAGTTTTGTAGCATTTTCCTATTTTAAGCACTTGAGAGGAAAACAGTATTGGGAGAAATTTATCTATGCGAAACAGGCACTGAAATGTGATAGAAACATTTTGGTAAGAAAAAGGTCTTACATTTGTTTGTCTTCTCTCTTCTTTAGAGCTGCATATGACAGAAGGAAATTGTTTTCTTTAACGTCTTTCTGTTTAAACTACGGGTGCTTTAAGACTGTGGGGTGCGAGATCACCGAAGTAGCAGGAGCAACCTTCAGGGACGTGGCACATAGTTCTTGACAGAGGTCAGTCTTGTCTGCTTTGCACACATAGTTCTATTGAAGTTGATAAAACTGTGTGGCCAAGGCAAGCAAGATTTGGCTCTCTTGGGAGATAGCTTTTAACAGAAGATGTTCACTAAGAAACCCTGATCCTGTTGTCCAGAAATGTCCTTCATAATAAAGAAGAGAATAAAACCAAGGGAAAGGTTTCTAGGAGAAGAATAGCTCACAAAGTGTATGTTTTTCATGAAATATCAATTTTTTTGTTTTTTTTTAATAGCATCCAGCTAGTCAAAATAAGGAGCAGTCATGCAAATACAACCGTGAGTTCACAGAAGCTGCCTAAATAAATAAAAAAAACAGGCACAGTTTTGCTTATTAAATAGTGACTGTTTTTCAGCTTTTCTTTAGCACATCAGGGAGTTTCAGCGTGCCTCTCCAAGTCAGAGGAAGGAAAATAATAGAGGATGGAAAGTGAGAAGTAGTAGAAGGCATGGATCTAGATAATGATAACAGTAGGGGCAGGCTGCTTGCCATCTTGGAAATGACAGATACAAGTATCCTTAAGTTTGTTCTGCAACTCTTCAAATTTATTGTAGACTCCTTGCTATTTTGGAGCATGGAAGAGGGACGAAAAGTTCTCTGGAGCCAGACAGGAGTCTTGATGTTTGCATAATGCAAAAGATGGGTCTGGAATATGATACGTTATTTACTATTTATTCCTGTTCCTCTGTAGAACTAACAAATGTCTCTTGCCCCTTCTAGCTGCCTTTAAATTTTTTTTGGACCACAAATGACCATTAAAGGCATCAGGCAGCAACATTTGTGAGCATAGATTGCAGTAGCTTGGGCAGCCATACCCAGGGGAGGAGGCATAATCAGCTCAAAATAGTTGATCAGAGAGGTCCCACTTGGCAGGGCAAAGTCCCCTGTCACACAGGGCAGATCAGTCCCCTGCCCACGCTGGGTCAGCTCTGCTCCATGGGACCCTAGCCAAGCACCTGGCAAGCCAGCACAGAGACCACAGCTATGGAAGAGATCATCAAAGTGCAGCGGCTCAGTGTCCTTTATCAAGCTCCTGGATAATGCATGCAAATTCTGCAGGATGTGTATGCAAACAACACACACTCAAAGGTTAAAGCTCTCTTATGCAGGGAGCAGCTTTCTGATGTGGTGGCAAGAGGAAGTGATGTGTGGAAGCAATGTTAATTAAATGTCACATTTAGATTAGGTGCCAGGTCATTGGGTTAAAATACTGGTGCTGTGTAAAACAGAAAACATGAGTCTTGCAATAATTTCTAGAAACCTTATCTTTGTAATTTGCTTACATTCTGGTTGTTGCTGGAAGCCCCAGTCAGAAAACTGCATTATGCTAAGTGTGTTCATGAAGTACTTCAAAGCAGTCCCTTCCTTAACGAGCTCTGGGTTTCTCTCTCTTCTTCCAAATCCATATGTGAGAAGCCACAATTGCCTGTTCATTTGTGCACTGTGCCTACACAAGAAGATAATGTGCCACTACACAAGTGGCTGTATCTCAAGGTAGTTTTTATAAAAATTACATATTGAAAACTATTTTGTCTGCTGTATATTTAAGTATATACAAGATGGAGGTGGGAATTTGTTATAAGCCATTCAGTCTCAGGAGAGAACGGGCTAAATGGCAGAGAGCTAACTAATTTCCAGAGAGCTAACTAATGTGTAAGGGGAGATGCTTGGTGTAAGCTCCAGCCAGGCTGAAGGGCAGGATGTCTCCTGTTGTGCTCTGGGGGTGTATGCAAAGGGATTCTGTGTGGGAGCAGAGATGACAAGGCAGTGTCTGCTCAGGTGTTTTGAAATCCTTCAGCGCTGAGAAGTAATGTGCAGGAGAGTTTCGGAGGCTGCTTCCAGCAGTCTCTGAAACAATGTTGATTTTTAACAAATCTGTAAAAACTTGGAAGATTCCAAAGGCCTGTGGGACTCTTAGGCCCTTCTGGTGTTGAAAAAGGGCTGAAAAGCATAATCCTTGAGCATAGGTTAGGTTGGCTTAATATTAGCTACAGGCATAAAGGGGCCAGCTTGTTTGGGTCTCTGTATTAATTTAATACTCTGAAGTATTAAAGGCTAAAAATATAATTCCTACTTACTATGTTTTAACCACTGGTAGATTTGTCATCTCTTTTTTTCTTTTGATAGGGTTATATGCTTTCATGATAAAAGAAAAACCTTTACATAATATGCTTGGATTTCTCTAAATCATTTGAACTATTCATATGTGTCTTTTTGATTAAAAGCCAAATCCAGAGACCTCACATCATATTGAATTAACCTGCTAAGTGGATTTAAAACTTGAGATTTTTGAAATTAATTTAGTATGTACATACAAACAGTGAGACCTGTTCATGTCTTCTCATAGCTATCGTTGGCAGTGCAGGTTTTGTTGGTAGAGTTTGCACATGGAAGTGCAAGTAGTGAGGACACCAGCTTACAGAATGAAGTAAATCACTTTTGTTTTCATTCAGCCACAAGTAAGGTAATAAGGAAGGAACTAAGAACCCCACTTAACACAAATAAGGTAAGAAATGATGTATTTATTAAATGGTAATATTAACCAAGCTGGTTTTAGCTATTATGACCAAGCCTAGCTTGAGCTATTATTAAAAATCTGCTGTAAGCAATCCAGCAAGTGAAGCCTGAAGTGCGACATAAAATGCAGGGAGAGAGGTGCTGAGCTCGAAAAGGGGTCACATCTCTACCACAGAGAAATGAAATAGTGTAGAGAACCATGAAAGTCAATTCTAATGTGCAGATGGTTCCATCTGTACTCCCTTCTCAGAGCAGCCACTGAATTGCAAAGGCTGCAGCAGCACAGGCAGGGGGGGTCTCACAGTGGGCAGAAGTTAATGGTTGGCAGTGCAGTAGTGGCTGATGAGGTCAGGATTGCTCCACAACCCCACCACAGCTCCAAAGGCATGCTGACTAATATGTACGTGTTTTGTGAATAAAACAGATATGTGGGAGTGCAGAATTGCTACTATACTGTTATTTAGCTAAACAGATTCAGTGCCCATGGGCTGAATGGCTTCTTTTTGTGCACAAACTTTGGAGAAGGTGTTTAAAAAAGAGTTTCTCTTTTAAATGTCTGTTTCTGATGCCCTGATAGCTGTACTCAGCTTCTTGGAAGAGCAGCATCCTTTTGTGACAGATTAAATTCAACATCTCCCCTCTTCCCCAATTTTCTCCCTCTCTTATGCTACGGATTTTCAGCTTGCTGCCCTGGAACAAAATGATCACAACTGTCTTGGATGTTTTGGTTTTTCTGGTAAATCTGCTCTCCTCATTTGCTGGGAACATTTGTGGAGGGGCTATGTCAGCATCTTCTCCAGAACAGCTCTGTGTGCCTGTCAGCAGGGCAGTGGGGCGATGTTTGGCAGAGTCCTCCATCCCACCCGCCTGCCTTGACAGCTGGATGCCACCAGCAACAGCAATGGGGCTTCATCGTGTGTAACACTGCAAAGCCCTGCATGCTGCTGGCCTGCCATGGATGCAGTTGCAGCTCAGTGGGTGCCTCAGTGGCAAATTAAATTTTCATTCCTGGACTCAGTACAGACACAAAAACTGAAATAAAAATAAAAATAAAAAAATAAATAATTAAAAAAAAAAAAAACCAAAAAAAAAAAAAAAGGAGAGCAAATTAAAAGAAGGATAATTTCACTCTGGTGGCACCTGCATTGGGCACCGAGTGCCGAGATGTGCAAATGCTCTGAGTGCACACTGTTTGCAGGAATGAAGCTTTAGTCAATACCCTTCTATGAAATCATGAAAAATAACAAGCCAGGCTGTCAGGGATGTGTTTTTATTAATTGAGCTGGAACTTCAGATTGGCAGAGAATGTGGCCGGCAGGTGCTGGTGGATACTGATTGCCTTCAGCTATTAGTAATAACCCCAAGGCATTTGCTAAACATTGCTTTGAGATATGTTAAATGAGTTGTCAGCTCTCACCGTGCTTTAAAATCTACTGAAGCAGTGACTCAGTGAGCAGAGCTGCTCATCTCAGCCAGGCTGGACCAGTCTAAATGGTACTGGAAGGGCACAGTGTGGGGTGGCAGGAGTGGTCTCAGCTATGGGTTGTCTTCTAAATGACTACATGACTTCAAGATAAAGGTTCTTCATCCCAGAAAAAGACTACAGAAAGGAGATAGAGACTCTACAAACTTGGAGCAGTATGAATAAAATAGATTGGAAACAAATGCTTATTTTTGTTCATAATAAAGCGAAGAGACCACAAGTGAAACTGTCAGGTGGCACTTTCATGCCCAAAGAGTATACTTCTTTTCATACAAGAAATATCTAAGCTTAACTACTCTGTCAGACATACTTTGGTGGGAATGTTAAAAGCAGAACTTGTTTCAAAAAAGCAAAATCATAATGAAAAAATTGTTTGGAAGTTATTAAAAATGTCACTGCTGGCCCAGTAAGCCTCTTAGTCATAGATATGTAAAATTTGTCCGGGGGACCTGTACTAGAAAAGGGTTACCGACCTAATGGGCTCTTCTAAGTCTCCCATGTTCACCACTATAGCAGGTTCTTGCTTCACCTCTTTCAGCCATTGTTTATGTGATCATTCAGAGATTTCTGAGTACTTGAGAGATTGGGTAGGACTTCTTTTTCTCTGGTATTGACTTTTCCCTCCTGGATATGCACTGTCATTAGAGAAGGACATAGCGTATTTGCTTGTGTAGGCCTATATGGATGTAAAAAATGAAATTTATCTTGAGCAAGTATCCTGCCCTCACGAGAAAGCAAGCATTCTTCTCTCTTGTGAGGCCTCCCCTTGAATTTAGTGAGCTGATCATCATGACTAATGACTTATAAGCAAACTAGGTGATGCACAGATACTGGAGGTTGAAGAGGATGCATGTAAACAAAACACAATTATGTTTTTGTCTTACTGGCTGGGCTAGTACAAGTGTTTTGGTCACTACAGGTGGCCTGAGAAAAGCCCCTTATCTAGGAGGTGGGCATTTGACCATTGAAGGAAGAAAACTGTGACGCCAGAGAAAGTTGATATGGTGGTTCTTTTTTTAATAACTTCTTTTTTTTTTTTTGTTCTGGCTGCATACTCTGAGAGGAATATTTTCTCCCCTGTTGTGGAGCTGTATTAGTTTTTCAACAAAAGGCACAAGGGGCCTGACAACGCACAGATAAAATCATACTGAGCTGTGCTTCCTGGAATGTGGCACATCAAACAGGCCTTTGTTGGGTGGTTAAAGAGCCTGTTTCGTTTAGATGCTATTGAGACAGAACCATTGTTTTCACAGACCCTGGGAATTATGCCCATAAAATGTGTTCAGCAGTTACACTTATGAGGCTCAATTCAGCACTGCTGCGGTGTTGTCTGGGGGCCTTTAAAGACCAGACATGAAAGCAGAGCTGTAATGCTCACGTTGAATCTCATCTGCTGTACTGGGCTGACTCTTGGTGTAGCACATCCAGCACTGTGCAGGGGGTGGGGGGTCCAAGGTCCTTTGCCCCTTGCTGCCCAAGGGAGGCAGCTTGTGCTCTGTCTGGCAGCTTGGCTGGGGCTTCTGAGCCCGGGGGGTTGTGCGGGTCACCCTTTCAGGGGAGAGGCTGCTGTGGTGAGAAGGGTTGAGGCTGTGGCTCCCTGAACAGGGCACAATGATGTGCAAGGCAGCCACCAGGACTGCAGCCCCTTGTTTGGGCTGGTGCTTCAGGCTCAAGACAGCAGATCCTTCCAAAAGCTGCCAGACTGGCAGGGCTCAGCACTGCAGCCTCCAGGGCTTCTCTTGAGCTGGCTGTGTGTCTTGTTGGGTGGATTGTGGTTGACCTGACCAACCGGGACAGTTCTTGGGCAGGAGAGAAAGGAGGAAAGAGATTAATCTTTTCTATAATTCAGAGCAGACTTTTTCTCTGTGGAGGGTATTTTCCATATAAATTCTCCTTGTCTTCCCTGCCTTCTTCTCTAGTCTGTGGTGGGGTGTGGTTGAGGGTACCAATTATGTAATATTTCTATATAACATTTTGTTACAATGTCTAATATACTATTACACATTAGTTGTGCAGTGTAACATAACTACTGTATAGTGTTACACATATTCTGTGTAATAGTGTTAAGTCCTTACCCCTGCACTTTTTCTACTGGCTCAGCTGAAATGAGGGCCACAGCTCAGAGTGCTATGCAGAATTGCTTTTATATTCCTCAGTGCTAATTCCTAAAAAATGATAGTAACAATATTTGGCAGTTTTAGGGAAGGGCTGTCTAATCTGTTGATAAATATTGACAAGATGTTTTGTGAGTATTAATATGTAGGAAGATGACTTAAATGCAGATGAACAATTTCTGAAACTTCTAGAGAAATTCTGTGCTTTTTGAGGGGTGAAGTGTCTCGTGATACTCCTTCAGGGGTGTTGCTTAGGCAGAGGTATGCACCATCCCTAATTACACGTATTTTAGCACACACCTGGATCAGTTTCCTCCATTTCTGTGTGGTTTTAGGATTGCACTGCTGACACAAGAGAGTGAGTGTTTGGAAATGTTTGGTTTGGGGCTTAGAACACACTCTGCAGGAGTTTGGGTTTGGACACGTTTTAAGCCACACATGGAATTGCTACTTCTGCCTCTACAATGTGACCACTTCTGTCAGGCACCACCAGCTGTTCAGAGCCTGGGCAGAGTCTAGAGCAGCTTTGGAGTTGAGAGCACCACAGGCCTCTGAAATTAATTGCCTTGCTCCTAGGTTAGGAGCAAAATAGCAAACTGGCAGTATGTGCTGATGTATTTCTTATGTGATTTTGAGTTCATGAGTCTGGTTATGTAAGATATAGATGTAGAAACCCAGGCTGTGTTGATTTGCTGTATTGCAGCTGTTGGTGGCATGTGACTATTTTAGTTTTAGTTTCAATATTTTTGGCAAAACTGTCTAAAGAAAAAAAAAAAATTAGCTGGAATGGAGCTATACTTTCCAAGGAAAAAAAAAATTTTTTTTTGCTCCTGGCATAGCTTTCTCCGTTACCTGAACTGGTACAATCTACTCTATGTGTTTTAAGCTGTACACTGTATCTTCAGCCAGCACTATTTATGGTGCCACTACCCAGACATACCAGACCTACTTCCCTGCTGTACATAAAATGTAGGTTTTCCTTATCTCTCTGTGTCTGTACAGTCTGCCCACATGATTTGACAAAAGCTCATGTCTTCCTGCTTACACTGTGTTTCTTTCTTGGGACTGTTTTTGGGGATTTTTTTCTTTGTGTGAGGTGTTTTTTTGGTGTTTTTGTTGTTGTTGCTGTTTTGTTAGGGTGGGGGTTTTTTTGGTTGTGTTTTTTTTTCCTTAGCTGGTTGATTTAACATAAAACCTTAGGGTTTCAAACCTATGCAGCCAATTCCTTTAGAAGTGTACACTCTTGGTAGAGTGAGTGCTCTTCAGGCTGGAGGTGTGACACCTGGAGATGTGCTGTGTCAGGGCATGGTTTTTTCACAAGGTACTGGTTGTAAAAGGCTGCAGCCTGGAAAGGGAATATCCTCTTAGTTAGTGTCAGTGCTCCAGCAAAAATCAGAGACCACTCTAAATGCCACACTCTGGAGCACAAGGTATATGTGTCATATGGTACAGAGGTTCAGCTTCCAGTTGGCCAGGATTTGAGGATGAGGGTTGGATCAATGTGGTGTTTGGCATAGTTCACCCTGAGCTCTCCAGCACGACCTGCAGTTCTGGCTGGCTCCTCTGAGTCATGGCAGGAAGGGATCTCCTGGAGAGAGGGTGAGTGCTACTTCATGAAAATCAGACCCCCCGCCCAGGATGTGGCACGGAGGCTATCTTGAAATAAAAGGCCCAAACTTGCCCATCACTTTTGAAGTTAAGGAATTTAATCAGTTGATATTAATTTGAACCCACTTCTTAAAATGTTTAAACATGTACATAAATATATTGTTATAAGAAGCCTTAAAGCTAAAACTAGGCACTGTATTTGTAGTGCTAATTGGTGAATTGTAGCCTGGAAGGGCTGTGCCTTGTCATCGGGGCACATCTTAATTCTGGTTTTACAGCAGTCCCCTTCCTTTCTTGCTGGTCAACTTACTTTCTTCAGCTAGTAAGAGAAAAATGCTTCCTTATCCATCAAACTTTGACATCAGTTGGGGTGACCTTCTTTACACAGAAATTCTGTAAAACGACCAGCTCCAAAATACTTTGAAATTTCACAGTCGGTTCACTACCTGTGCCTACTACCAGTGCTTTTGTCTGTCTGCTTGTTTTGAGCTGGGAAGTAAAAGGCTCTATTAAGTAAGATGGTGTTTTTTGATCTATAGCAAATAACTATTAGGGAGTGATGAAGTCTGTAAAATTCCTGGATGAAAACAGTGACAGAGTGTATCTCCCACCAAAGCTGTACTGGATGAAACAGATTAGAAATCAGGTTAGTAACTTGCTTTCCAGAGGACCTTGCTTGCACAGTTCTTGCTTGTTTGTGATTTTTGTTTCAGTAGTGTACTCAGATTTAGTGCTGTTTCATGTTAACTGTGTAATTTTAAATCTGCTCAGCTGTTTCTCGTGTCCTTTCAGCTAATAGAAACAAAATGAATCATCTTTATTTTAGCAATGCTTTCTGTATCTTAGCTAATGAGATTTCCAGGTAGATAATTCTTGGATTAGTTACCAGTGTTTGCAAACCCCAGACCTGGACTGGGTACTTGAGAAGGTGATGAGAGCCAAGTGGAAAAGCAATGTACTAAAAGGTAGATTAAACAGCTCAATGTGTTTTGCAACACATGCATAAAGTGGTCTGGAAAAATGTTGGCACTGCCCAGCAAAGCATCCTATGGGTAAGAAAGGCCTGTGTAACTGGAACTCAGCACCTCTGCAGTTATGCAATATGGTACTTTTGTTTCTTACATACTTTTATTCTTTCTTGCAGAAGAAATCTCACTTTTTCCTTTTTTTAACCTTATATTTTATGTTGATTCCTGTTGCTTTAATAATTTACTGTCTGCTATGATACTAATGATAGTACAAGCATTAATCTGGTGACTTTGGGTAAACAAATCCATTTGTCTCTGGTTCAGTTGATTTATCTGTAGGAGAAGTTAATCATGTTTCTCAGTGATGAGATGTAGCTTACTTGAAAGAGCTCTCTTGGAGGGATGACCACAAGTTTACTGTCGCCTGTGAGTGGAACGTGGACGTTTGGAGCAGGATGAGACCCCAGCCTATGCACAAAATCTCACAGGTTTGTTGGGGGAAAGTCAGAGGTGCACCACATCCTGATTTGTTTTGCAAGAGGATCTGGAATTGTCTGAGTAGATGATGATGCCTGGTGCCTGCATGCAAGAGACTTTTTTAATTAAAAGAAGAATCTATTAGCATAGGGATGCCAGGAGAAAGCAAAGTTATTTTTAAAGCTTCCTTTCATACAGAAACTATTTTTGAAATGCTAATGGCGGTGTGTTTGCCTTGTGCTGCTGTATCATAAGCAAGATTTGCAAATGTTTAAATGCTGTCCTATTTTGACGCTTGGCAAGGTCCGCTCAAATTCTGCTGGCATGTTTTTACAGCTTGTTACTACACGCGTTGAAGCTCCAGCCTGGAGAAATACTTTGCATCGTGAATGCAGAGGCATTAGCATATGGAGTGCCTCTTCAGAGCCCAATAGAAGGGTTCAGTGGTCACTGATGGCACGTGTCTGTGGTCTGCAGTTGGAGTTTTAGCAGAGGACCATTGGACTTTGTCCTGTGGCATTTGTTCAGAGAGCAATTAAAATGCCTTAGGTTGTATTTTAGCATGAAAGAAGACTTTTGCAAAGATATAGTGATTATTTTAAGAGGTTTTTGTGCTTTGCTGATTCTGGACAGAGTGCAGAAACCACAGTGAACCAGAACCACCTAAGTCCCTGGAGAATTACACATGCCTTGCAGTGTGTTGTTCTGCACAGTGGTAACTTCTGCCCCAGGGCATAAGAAGTTCTCAAAAGGGATTTCTTTTGATGCTAGTTTTAGTGTCTTTACTGGAGAGTCTTCTCCTGGCAAAACCAGGAAGTTTTCTGCCTCTATGGAGCTGAGCAAACAGATTTTCTCCCCCTGTACTCTGTAAGTTAGAGGCTATTTCTGGGGAAGCACGAACTCTTAGGAGAGCAAGCAGCCCACTGAATCTCAAAATGCTGAGTGCACAAGTAGTTTATTGAGTTAGAATTTAAATAGCCCTGACTTGGAAGCCAAGGTACATTGACTCTTATCTGTAGTTGCTGCAGTCTGCTGATTTTGAATTTGCACAGCTGAGCTGCCATTTGAACGGCAAGAAAATTGTGACCTTTGAGCATCCTATCAGCTTCTGAACACTGGCACAGGAATATGTCTTTTCTTTTGAACTGTCCTAGTAATTTTTTGACATTACAGCCAGCATTTAAGACTTTCTCACTGTGAAGATGTACAGACAGATGTGTTATAAGGTACTTCATGTTCTCTCAGCTCTCACAGCCTTCTTCTTTACTAAAGAGATGAATTTTTGGGAAGAGGATAAGAAGAAGTGTAGCCAAAAATAAAGATAATTGGATGATAACAGTTAGGCAGTCTCTAGTTCAGTCTCACTTTGCAGTTCAGAGTTACCCTAAGGTAACAGATTGCTATCTGGCCTAATCTGTCTAATATCAATGGGAAGCTTTTCCTTGACATCAGGGACCTTGGGGACCAATTTTGCCATGCATATCGATCAGGAATGGTGCAAGCACTTCCAATGAACAGAGATCTAACTGGGCTACAGTTTCACATTTACTGACAGCTCAGATATCTGCCATCTTTGGCTGTTGTTGGGCTGTGCCAGTTAACTCAATAACAGTAATTCAGTAAAGCTTGTGTGTGGAGCTGAGCAATGACATGGTGACAGGGAACCTGAGTGGCTTTTGAAGAACCCTTTTTGCATGGCTCAGCTGTTAGAGCAGTGCTGTAGTTACAGGGGCTTTTATTGTAAGGACCGCTTGGGTTGTCTTCATACCCTGTAAGGAGTTGTTGGTGAATGCATCTTGTATCTGCCCCATGTTCTGGGCTGCAAGGTGTTTGTATCCCATCCATGGGTCTTTCCAGCTCCCCTTTCTCTGGTAGCAGCTTAAAACTCTTACATGTTTTCCTGGGCAGTTCTTTTGGATATAAGCAGTTGCTGAGCATTTTGCAGACATGGAAGCTTCAAGCAGGTGACAAGAATGGTCTGAGCATTCATTATTTGAGGTTGACAAGGACCCACAGAGATTTTGTATGTCAAGCCGTGGTCCCTTCTGTGAAATCCTGGGAGAGCCAGGCTGTGTAACTGTAGGCCAATGGACGTGGGAAAGGCAGAGGAGTACTGAGAGGCATGGATAGAAGAGCAAAGGCAATTAAATGCTTGCTGGTGTATATCTCCTAATGACCTCATGTAAGATCTAAGGAAAAGGGTGGTACAAAGCATGTGATGAGAAGGAAAGGAAGATTAAAAAAAACCTGTTAAGCTTTTGTTCTAATGATAGTGCTCTTTGAAAATGAAAATTTTCTTATCTTCTTACTTAGTTAAAGTATGTAATTGTTCAAAATTCACACCGCCACTGGAAGGTGAGTCATAAGATAATTGCAGCTGATCCACAGGACAGCTAACATTTTAATAGAAGCAAGAGCTTCCTGACATCCTTTAAAAATGCTGCTTTCAAAATACTGAAATGTACAACATGTACAGTCTGGCTGGTTTTCCACATGTAATAAGGAATATGTACTTTTCATATAAACATGTGTGGACCATCAAAAAGCAGCTGTCCTTTGGCACTGCATCTCCCCATGAGGGCTCCCTGCTGTGAACGGGAGCAGTGCTGTTCTCCCAAAGAGCAAGGGGCAGGGAGCAGCAAAAACAAGAGCAACAATTTCACTTGTGTCTGCTTGTTCTGAGAAGCTTTTACTGCTCTCATGCTAAGATAAAAATAACTTCCTCTTCTACTGAGCACAGTAGCATCTGCCTGCCACAGGCAGGCAGTGCCAGCGTCCAGATTATTGTGAACACTCATTTGTTGGGCTGGAAGAATAACTAAAAATGTTCTTAATGTACATAATGTAAATATGGAGTAATGTTCATGGGAGATCAGGAGAGTGGCAGGACAGCTTGGGATGACAGTTTGAAAAATATGGCTTTGTGGGAGGGGTTGCTGAGGTTCTGGAGCCAAGCTCTGTTTGTAATAAACTGCAAAGTGAAAAGCTCAGGAAAAGATGAATGTGAAGGATTTAGCATCAGGACACTTTGTCAGTGATGAATGGAACTTGGCTACTTTTGCTGCTTGGCAGTTTTACCTCTGCACGATGCCTGTTACCTTCTGGGCCATCTGTAGTCACACTGGCTGTGGCTATTTGGATGTACAGCACAAACCAGGACAGAGCAAACAGTTCTGTGTCCTGCTGATGGCTCAGCTTTTTAACAAGTACATTACATATCTACTGTGACAAAGAAGCAGACATTTTCAGGTTTTTTAAAATAACTTTAAAAGGGCTGGATTTGGAAGTACAACATCCTTTGGACTGTTATAAATTACTGTTGTTATCTTGGATGAAATGTATTTTGGAGTTCAACTTCATCTCCCTGAAGGACACAATTTATTTGTTGTTATCCTGAAGCTTGCTTCAATTTTTAGACTGGTGTCAGTCCTAATGTAAATAAGGGGAGCTGCAGTGGCTTCATTGCAGATGGACAAACCTCCAGGCTGGGCTGTTGGGAGGGTGCAGGCTCGCTGTGCCGAGGCCCAGCTTTCCCTTGCTTCTGGAAGGAGAGGGGCAGCACTGGCTGTGAGCTGCCTGGGAGGCTTAGGATGGAGCAGCAAGAAGCCTGACAGGAGCAACATCAGCAGAAGACATGACAGAATTATCTGCCAGAATTTTATTTTCCTGAGGGATAGGGATTCCTCAGTGCTGATGACAGGGTAGTCCTGTGCTTCACGTCCCTGCTTGCTCCTGGGAGCTTTCCTGGGTTTCTCTAGTCTCATTTGGGAGTTGGATTTCAATGATCCTCATGGATCCCTTCCAACTCAGGATATCCTATGGTTTAGTCTTTGCCAGTCATGACTCTTATGGACAGATGAAGCCTGATTTTGCCATCACTTCTTGACAAACCTTTCCATGTCAAAGAAAGAATAATTATTTTCTCGAAATTTCTGGCCTTGGTTACCCACAGTGGCCGTGTGTGCACGACCAGTCAGATTTTGCACTCCTGCCTGGAATGAAGCAGTGTGTTTGAAGGCATGCATCTGTGGAAACAGCTGTATTTATGCTAGGAGAGAACACTTCCTCCTTGCTAGCTCCTCCCAGCAGAGCTGTCTGCAGCCCTGCCAGCCTTTTGTGGAAGAGGAGTGGCGGCTGCCGGCAGGCTGCCAGGCAGACTCCCCGTGCTGCTTCCAGAGGCGGTGAGGGGATGCTCCTGCTGCCCCTGGGGAGCAGGAGGGTGGCTGGGAACCAAACTGGTCAGTGATGATTGTTCCTGATATGTGCCAGAGTAAGTTTCACTGAAAGTTTGGGGCTGCATGATTTCCATGGCTTTAAAAATTTAGCAGTTCCTCCAGACTACAGAAAATGTGCATAACAAGGAAAACCAGAGGAGAAAAACGAACTGCCTGCTGTGCTACCTTGCAAGATGGTTCATCAGTCATGCCTCCTTTAAGAGAGCACCTGGAATTGGAGAAATCAGGCAGCCACATCTGCCAAAACACCTCACCCTCAGCTGGGAGACCAAAACAATCAGGATTTCATGGTCCCTGCCATACACCTGAGTTCTGTCCAGATGGTGCACATTGACAGCTGGTGTCTTGGGCATTATAGTCCTTTAGGGGAAGTTTGTATTACACACACATCCCATGTCTCTCCTGCTTGCCTGGGAGCTACATTTTTGCATTCTCCTTATTTGAGATGTATAATAACAGGCTTTAAACTTCGCATCCATAATTTGCTCTGCATAATTTAACTCCACTGCCACGGGTATGGGGAAGTGCCTTACCCTTGCTTAATGTAACAGGTGAAATGCAACATATTAAACTTGGCATGGTAAAATAGATGGCTTTGTCTTAAAGCAGGTCCATATGAATGTTCTTCAGAGCTTGCTTTGCTGTCACTTGCCAATTTATACCATACTGGTTATAATAGATTCTGCTAGAAAAGTTTCTGTACAAAAAGAATAGCAGATCCAAGTTGTGGTTAGGGCTCAGTGCTTCCAGTTTTACAGCCTGTAGTGGTTTGTATGGCAGTAATGGCATTCACAGATGTTGAAGTTTATGTTCCATAAATTACAAGGAAGTGCGGTATTGACTGTTTTGTTCAAGAGTGGATGCTGGTATAGTGTGAATATGTGCTGTGTGTGTCTGCTTGGGGCGCTGGTGTGGTGGAGCCCAAATGTGAGGCTACAGGCTCTACTGATAGAGTAAGGAGCAGCTTAGCAATATTTTCTTTCCATCACCCTGGTGAATAGCTTCCTGTAGCATCATTTGTTTTGGGATGAAGGTGTTACTGTTCAGTGATACGACACATTAAGAAAATGCTCCTGTGTTTTAAGTGGATTAAAAATGTGCGGGAGAGAATATTCCCTTCTGGGTGTGGCAGTTCCAGAAATAACTGTGATCGAAATCTGCATGACTTTCCTGTTGTCTCAGAGGTTTGGTTAGTTCAAGCAATTGAGAACAATTAAAATGGTGCCAGGCTGTAAGTCTGTCTCAATTTGATAGCTGTGCTTTTCAGCCATGGTGGGACACATCTCCTTTCTGTGCTATGGCACAATGTAGTGATTCACTCAAGCTTTTTTTGATTTATCTTTGCTCCTAGATCTCTGGACACAATAGATCCTCTTGACTGTTCTACCAACTTAGTGGTACCAGATTTTAATTTGCTCTCAGTTAAGCTAAAAGCTTTCCTCAGTGAGAAGAGGATCCTGTTCTGTACAGCTTTGCACTTCAGTGGAATAAGTATGTTGTTCAGGTACTTGCAGACCATACAAATACCATCATTTTTCTTTGGAAATAAACAATATGCTGGCTCTTTTATTCAAGGCCAGAGTAGCTGAAATAGCATTTACTGTATTTACAAAGGAGCTCTTTTGTCTTCATCAGCAATAACAAGTTACCATTAACTACTCTAGGCAGCAATTTTCTCATTAGGTGCTTTAATGAACACAGAAGGGTTTGAATTTCTTCTTCTTTCCACCTTCCTTGTGGTAAACACAGCTCCTAGATGTACAGGAACCATGGCTTCCAAAGCAGGTCTTGGTTCTTAATGTAGGCTGCATTAATGAGTGTAGGAATTATAATACCAAACTCATCAGCTCAATCAAAATACCATGTAGATAAAGGGAAAAGGTCTTTAAA
>VYZP01048476.1:0-101049 GCA_013400635.1 Hypocryptadius cinnamomeus | reverse complement strand
GTGTGTTTTGTTTCTTTTGCCCCCCCCCCCCCCCCCCCAAAAAGAGAGCTTATGTAGCAAAGATTTGCCATAGGGATTTTTGGTTAGCAGTGTAATTACGCTATTAGAACAGACTGGGCAGCAGCGTTGCTGCCATGCTGGAAAATATACTGTTGCTTCACTGGGCTGATGGAAGAGGTCTTTGGGGATGTGCTTTGGGTCATAGGAAAGACCCCTTCCTGTTATTCTCATAAGTGAGCCTGCTTAGCTGTCTCCAATATTTCTTTCTTTCTTTCTTTCTTTTTTTTTTTTTTTTTTAAATTTTCCTTTTTTTCCAACTTCAGTTTTTCCTCATCTTCCATATTAAAGGTGAAACCAAAGGAGAAATTTCTGTGGGACAAATTAATGTAACTAATAAATTGCAATTTGACTATAAATTTTGAGCTTTAAAAAAAACCAAAACCCTGCTGTTTTCCAGCCTCTTGATATCTTCCACATCTCTAATACTGACAGAGGTGTCAGGCTTCTCCAAGTGACAGCCTCAGATGGAGCTACAGGAGGAACCTCCACAGCACTGTTCCTTCAGCTGCAGTTTACTTTTTGGTAACGTGGAGATTCTTGTGTGTTTTGATTCAGTTAGTGGCTGGTTGTCCTTTCCCCTTGCTCACTGTTCTTTTACTGCAGTCCTTCAGTGGCTCTCAGGTGTCACTGTGGTTCTTCTTCCACTTCTGCCTTTGTTTCTGCTGCTCCTTCACCTCCCTTTCACCACTGTAGGCCCTGGGTGCTGCTGGGGTGCATGTGGGGGAGTGGAGGTGCAGTGTTAGGCACCTGATGTGCTTATGTGCTATAGCAGGGAATGGAATGTCATGATCCACCAGAACCTGGTGAGACCCTATGTTTGTGACTTCACTCAATGTGTATGAAAAAATGCCCAAGAAAGTGCCCTGAAGATTATTTTCTTCAACCTCTACACAATATCTGTTAATCTGTTTTTTCAGGTAATACTTAAGCTGTATTGTGTTGCCCAGAAAGTAATTTTGATGTTCTGTGCTGGATGGTCCTAGTGCAGTCTCCATTTGTGGCCTGATGTTCCAGCACTGCTCTGTGTGCTGCACCACACAATGGGATTAGTGATGTTTAATTATTTCAGTCCTCCCAACTGAAACACATGTACTCTTTCTTAATCTTTGTTTAAACACCTCAGTGCCTAATGCAACTCAGTCTTAATCAGCCAGCTTCTTTCAGTTACCCTTAATCCAACTCAAGTGCTTTTGTACACTGCAATTTCACATAATTTCTGCAGGGGATGAACAGTTTGCCCTTATTACTTGTCTGCTGGGTAAACTGAAAAGATGGATCACATTGACTCTCTGAGCTCCACTGAGGGCTTCCCTTGCCTTTGTTATAGCATTCAGCTTGTCGTGGTTTGTAGGCAAATGTGTGGCCTTTTTGCTGCTGTGTCTGTGAAGATGAAGCACAGTAGCTATTCATTTTCAGAAGATTCTAGGTTAGGTTCAATTTTCAGTCACACTCTCAGTGTTTCTGAGCTAGTGTATTTATTGGCTGTTCTAAAAGTTTTGGTTCAAATGTTTTTCAAGACACTCATAATTCTTTTCAATATCTCTGGATTTCTGCCCTATTTTAAGATGTCTCTGCTCTGCTTTTAGCCTGACAGAAAACCATTTTCACAGCTTCTGCTACATAGCTGTCAGTTTTGGTATCAGAGAGGCTTGGGGGTTGCTGTACTGTGAGGATGACTCCCACTATTTCAAAATGATGACAGGGAAAATTTAGGAATGCTGAAAGAAGCAAAGGCATATTGGTAGTCTTTCCTCTGGCAAAAATTAGAAACCAGTCCTCTGGCATTTCAGAAATGTCAGCTTCATGTTCCAACCAGAACACTTTTTTCCCCCCTTTTGCATATGCTGAAAATCAGATATTTAACTTCAAATGAAATTTGGAGGAACTTCCTTACTCTAGCATCACTCACCATGTTACCTCAGATAAGGCTTATAAATTAGAAGAAATGTTTTATGGTAGAGTGTAATAATTCCAGGTTCGTGGGTGGATTGGCCATGGGATGCACAAATTTTGAATCCTTCTGTAGTCTTAGCTATGTGAAGAGATTCTGAAGTCAAATCTAATATTGGCTGAAACAAGCAGTTTTTTAAAACAATTCTCAAGTGTGTGTGAGTTTGGTAAATCACTTTAAAAGGGGTCTTAGAACATGAAAATTTGAATAAGTGACCTGATTCTTTTAAGGCTTCAAGTATTTGCAGCACCACTGTAATCTGTGGTTTTAATATGGGCATATAACATGGACTAAGATGTATGGCTTTGGCTTTCCAATGTGAAAATGTCAATGTTAACTTTTCCCCCTGAATTTGTGTAAAACCAAAGCAAAACTGAACTAATCCCGACGTTTGTGTTGTTTGGGGTTGGTTTTTTTCACCTCCAAAGCTGCATCTGTGTAACTACCAATTTACCTACATATAAATTCTGCAGAAGCGGAGTTGGGCAAGTCTTTGTGGTCAACACTGTGGCTTTTTTTGTTAACTGAAACATGGGGTTTATTCCTTCCTATTTTTAAATGGATGGGGTTGAGAGGTTAATTTCCTGTCAGAAGGTCACATGAATGAGAATGGCAGAAAAAGCTTCTTCAAGATGTCTTCTTTTCTTGTGCCTGTGGGTTAATTTGTTTCAGAAGCAGCCTGATAATAGACTGTTTTCTCCTCATCTGCTGAAGATACAAGCTGTAGCTGTCTGGGAGGTCCCATCCATATCGGAGGGTGTGACTGGCAGGACATTGGTTGGTGTTCCTGAAGATGCCTTTTGCTCAGAGCTGCACTTTCCTCGTGTTCATTCCATGTGCTGCCATGTCCATGTTTGCCAGCATCCATCCCTGGCAGCTGGTGCTTATGCCCATTTGTCTATATTTCATAGCAAATGCGTGGCTCATTTTACACAAATCTTTCCTATCCATCCCTTAGCCTTCCAGCATGTTCCTAAGGATCCAAACTAGAAAAAAAAAAAGACTAGGCAAAATGAGTGGCATTTGGCTAATGAACACCTCCATGCAAGATTTTACACCAAGCATGTTTTCCTGAAAATAGTATATTTGGCATGTAGTGAAATTCTTGGAAAGAAATACTAATCATGTACTGAGCAGGGGAAGGCTGTTCAAGCTTGTGATTTGGAAAAGTGAGAACAGTCTGTCTAAATCTTCATTTCCTGGGAAATTAAAAGCATTTTAATGCTTCACAACTTGAGCTGAAGCAGAATTTAAGTAGGGGAATGTGTCTCAGAGTCAGCAATGGTGAGAAGGAATAAGAGAGCAAGAGAGCCGAATCTGTAAAGTGCAGTTGTGAGTGAGTGGTGGCATGAAGAGTAGATGCCAACCCTGTTAGCACAAAAAAAAGCTTTTGTCTCACACTTCTACAGACATGTCCTGGAAGGCACTTGGCATGAACAAAAAGAAGCTGCAGCATTAATAGCATGCAGAGAGACTGTTCTGACACAGAGAAAGCACTAGGTGGTTGTTGTTTGCTGTAAAAACTAAAAGAGAGGGAGAAGATGCCAGAGGAGTAGGGAAGACAAAGCTCAAACCAAGTTCAACTGAAGTGGAACCCCAGTAAAGAAGGAGACTAGTGGGGCAATTTCACTTTAATCACTGAAAATTTGGAAAATGATCCTATGGATTGATAGTACTGTTGTGACATCTTGCAGTGTAGATGTTGACAAGAATTAGGTAAAATAATTCTAATTATTTGCACTACTTGGGTGTAGAAGGTTCTGATTCATGTGGTCTCTCTGTTGTCTGCCTTATGGGTGTAGAGTGGCAGGACATGAACATGGAAGAAGAATCAGGTGCCTGGGTGACCTCTGCCTTCATCCTGCTGAGCCAGCATCACGAGAGGAAGGGGAGCAGCAACACCCTGCTGCTCCAGGGTCAGGACATGGTGCTTTCCTGCTGAGAGAGTCAGAGAAGGGGTCACTTTCCATGCAGCTGGAGGAGCAATGAGAGCGAGCTGTGCTCTGGAGGGAACTGTTGTTTCTGCTCTTTCTGGGTCCTAAGGTTTCTTTGACCTGATGGCTGAAGATACGCTTACGAGAGGAAAATGTGATCCTAAGCAGAAATCCCTTGAATCTTTATTTTCCATGAGATATTGAGGAAGGGTCAGAGGTTCTGGGAAGAAACGTCCGGTATTTTGATCAGCAAATGAAATACAATTTATTTGTGGGCTTTTATTTCATTTCCTGTTTTTGAGATTACTAAGGGATTTGCAATGGGGAGATGGATATTCCAGCTCAGTTTGTGACTTCAGACCTTTGGTGCTGGAGGTATACTCTGTTTACAGAACTGCAGTTGACCTTCTTTAAATAAACTAAAAGCACTGGAAATGTATTTCTGGCTTGCAGAGTTCAGGATGTCCCATCTAGAACATGCATTCACGTGAATAGCCTAACAGTCACAGTAACTGCAGTTGTTTTTCAGCTTTCAGTGGTAGACATGTGGTTTTTAGAAGAGTTTTTGAGGGAAGCTGGACCTACAGAACCTGTTGTTGCAACAAAAATCTCAACCAAAGAATCAGCAAACCAACTGGTACTTGCACAGTTGATGCATCGCACCTGAATGTCCCAGTGTTCAAGTGGTTGGGGGCAAGTGTTAGTTTTGCATCCACCCTGTGCAGGTGTCTGGGACCTGCAGCTCTCAGCTGTGGGCCAAGACCACCCTTCTACTCACAAAGCTGTGGTGGCCTTCTCCAAGGAACACAGTGGGCTGGACACAGTCCAGAACATCTGCCTGAGGAAGAAGCAGCTTATGGTCCTGCTAACCAAAGTATATCCTTGGCAGGGTGAGAAACAGCCCGTGGGAAGCTGCAGGGTTACAGTGGCGTGCTGGTGGCTCCTGTCTGGCAGTGAGTGCTGCCCTGGCTGTAGGAGAAATGCACTGGGCAGTGGTCCTGCCATGAGCCCGGATTCGCTGAGTACCCTCAGGCCTTCCTTTCCCCAGTCCCGGGTGGAGGTTGAGGTGGCATGCTTGTGTTTGATGTTGGAGCCTTGGTTTTCTTTTCTCTTTCAGTGAAGTCCTACTAATGAAATTTGCCAGTGAAGTCTTCCTACTTCTTACCCTTTTCTTCAACAGCCTATGTCAGAAACTCGTTTGTGGTAAAGAAAACTTCCTGTTTTGCTTGATGTTGTCTTGCCGAGTCTTGTGTTCCCTCCACAGTGGCAGAGGTACATAAAACTGTCCAATTTGAAAAGGGTTCAGAAAGTGAACTTTAGGTTTCTGTAACTGGTTGAAATTATCTCTTTAGCAGATTACCAAGAAATGGAAGTTCATTGATATATCTATTGAGTGTCCCATCCCTTAAATGTTTCTAGATGAAAAAAAACCAAACGTGTACTGAGTTGTACAAACATCAGTAAGTAACCTGACCAGAATTATTTGTTAGGTGAATGAGTGATGGATTTTATTTTGATAGAGGCAAACCAGACAATTCTGATGAAATTTTGCTGTCTTTAGCTTTCTGAAGCTACTGCTGCCCTCATGCCTTGGTTTGATTTTGGTTTTTTGTTGTTTGCTTGGGTATTTTCTTAGCAAAACTCCTGAGAGATAGGTGTGAGAAGAGAAATTCTCCCTCAACTTTGAAATAAAGGACCTGAATATATTTTTTTAACTGATTTTTTCCCACTAAAAAATATTTTTGTTGTATTCCAGTCTGTTGAAATCAGCAGAACTATGCAGATTTGCACCATCTTGGAGTCAGAACATTTTCTTGATGCATTTTTAATTCAAAACTTTTAAAAGTATATGTACTTTATTAATAGAAAGAAACTTTTCATTTCAAGGTATGTGCAAAGACTTTTTCTGGACAGTTAAATGATCTAAAGTCACTTGGAATTTCTTTCCTTGTGACATTTTACTTAACTTCCCACATTTTGGAGAAATATGTGTTGCCTTCAGATGAGCAATCTCTTTTTACTCCTATTAAATTCCATGTGGAGGTGTGAATATATATAATTAGAGACTTGGGGACAGGCTGTGAAATAGAAAATAAGAGAGCAAGACTTCTCCATTTCTGAAATAATCTCAGTGTCATCCACTAATTAAAGTGACCTTCTTGTGCCCAGGATATTGTGTGGCTGTGAGAGAGCACTGCAGTATCTCCAGGCAAGCATGGGACAGAGGGAGCTTAAGACAAAGCCTTTGGCCCTTGCAGGAATGGAGCCCTGAAAATTGCACCATTTGGGAGGTGCTATGGCTGGTTTCAATGAGTCTGAAGCATATAAAGTATATTAAAACCACCATGGCTCTTTCCAGAAGGTGCTGCTGAATTAAGAGCATGCCAGAAGACCATGGGGTTAGGCAGAGCTTAGTGTAAAGCAGGCCATTAATATTGGGGGGCCATTATATACTGGCACACCTGTGCAGCTCAACAGGAGTTACTTTTTATAAAAGTATGTTTGTCTGCAAATTGTGTTGATCTTAATTTGAAAAAACAGCAGCAATATGCTTAACAGACTAAGTAAAACGTGAATAGTCACTTGACAGATGATAAAGGCTCTTTTGTCTTTTTATTTGTTCACATAGGCTCCTGTTAAAAGCTGATACTTTCTGTTACACGCAATTTTGAAATAGCTTTTAATAATCTGACTTTAAGCCTCAAATGTTGTACTTAACTGTTAATTAATAGAGGCCTGAATCAGATTGAGAGATTAAGTTCTTACACAGGGAGGAAAGTTCAGATTTACTATCTGTAAAGAACTTACAGTAAATGCAGCCCCAGGTGTAAGAATGTTGAGGCACTGTGCTGGGTGTGGTAAGCAGCAGTTACAGTAGAGATGTGTAGATAGGAGAATGTAGATTCTTTATCTTGCTCTGCTCTTGAGACTCTTGGTGCGGTAACAGAAACCTCAGCCCATGCTAATGGGAGCAGGGCTTCTTGGGGACTATGCAGCAGATATTTTCAGTGCATTAGAGGTATTACCTGTCAGTCAGCTTGGAAGAACAAACTGAATGCTTTTGAAGAGAATTCTGTAACACTGTTTTTCAGTAGTGCATTGCATTTTCTGAGAAATATCAACTAACACCCACAAAACTTTGATTTATTAAGCAGTTGGTGAGCTACGGTGTTGATGTTTGCCCTGCTGTAATTAGTTACCTGGAATGAAGCACTACATAGGTATTAGGCACATGGAGGTGAAAGTATGTGTATGTATTCCTTTGTAGACCTTTGTATTTTAAAAATGCTTGTACAGGTCCATACCTGAGACTTGGTCAATGAATTCCCTTCCACCAGATGGCCAAGTGCTTTTTGTTGATATGGACTTCAGTTGGGTGGTGCTCTGCAAGTTTTGTAGAAAAGAATAGCTCATATGGAGTTCATGTACATTCATTAATTG
The DNA here is from genome assembly GCA_013400635.1 of Hypocryptadius cinnamomeus. Classification (NCBI taxonomy): domain Eukaryota; kingdom Metazoa; phylum Chordata; class Aves; order Passeriformes; family Zosteropidae; genus Hypocryptadius; species Hypocryptadius cinnamomeus. The sequence continues at coordinate 93,663 of VYZP01048476.1, read as the reverse complement.
CTTTTTTTCTCTTTTATCCCTTCTGATGGAGAGGTTTAAGGGATATTGAGTCTTGGGGAGCTAGCTTTGCCCTTTTTGGGGAAGTTGGGGATGCTGACATGATAGATGACCATTCCCAGAGCTTGGGGGTAGGTCATGGCTGTCCTTGGAGGAAAACAGTATTGCTTTGGCAATATCCATCTGTTGTTTTCATATCTGTGTATTCTGGTTTCCCTGGTTTGCATTATTGGCGGTGTTTAACAAGGCATGTCACTAATGCTCGTCTTGTGATCTCTCGTCAGTTAAAGCCACATTTGCAAGGAGCAGAGAGTACATTCCCAGTCTGATGGACCATCCCAAACCAGTCAGTCTGGACAGATTTTCTAAATGTCATGAAAATAGTAGTTTACTTGTGTGACAACTAAATGCTTTAAAAATTATTTTTGTAATGGCTTACTTATATTTGCATTTGCAGCTTATGGGTCTGTGTTAGTGCCACAGCAGGAAGCACACTCATCCCATAGGAATGGTCCACTGCTGCAGAGTAAGTAGAGAGGAGGAACATAGGGCCTCCTTCCTGGCTGTGCCCCTCTCTGTTCTGGTGTGCCTTTCTCCTGCCTCCCACCTGTGCACCCTGGTGCCTCCACTGAGTGGAGGAAGGCAGAATTTAATCTGTAGGGAAAGCTGTTCTGCCTGAGTGGGCAAATAGAAGGAAACTGTCTCATTGACTGTGATGCTTTAATCTTTTTTTATGAGCTACCTGGAGTGCAGAGCCCTTTATTTGACCCACCATCAGAGCTGGCAGGGGCACAGCAGGATCTCTGCTAGTTTAAGCTGAAGGATTTAGTAGCTTTTGCCAGCTGCCTTCCCCTTGGCAAATCTCCATGTGAGCAGAACCAAGAGCAGGGTGTCTTGGTGCGTGCAGCTGGATGCAGCCCCCAGCAGCAGCTGCTGTTACCCGAGTGCTGCACTGTGGTGGGGCTGGGCTCCTGCTTCCCCTTCTGGTCTTGGAAGGGCCTGTGCATCCATGGCAGATGGGTGGGAGCAATGCCCATGTTTCCCAAAGGTTCAATCCTGCAGGCCCTTGTGCGGGCCAAGGGCTGCCATCCCCTCACTGCACGCTGGCAGTGTGCCTGGTGAAACTGCTTTGCACGTGGGCTGCATTGCATCTGTAAGAAAGGAAATGGTGCATCCTTGTTTACCTTTCACCTTTCTATGTCCTGCAATTGCTCCCTCATTCCTGTTGAACGGCAGACCCTTCCTGCTGCAGCATGACGAGCTAGCAAGGACCTTCCCTTCCTTAGCTTCACTGGGTCCATAGGCTCCCTTCTCCTGCCCTTGTCTCCTCCACGCAGGGGAAGAGGCTTGGATCTCCTTCCTTATAATATTCACCTTGTTGCCTGTGACCACTTATTTCTAGCATGTGCCTAAGCTGTGCTGCTTGACCTCCCTTTGTGGCTGGGGGAAAACTCTGTCTGCCGGAGAGACTGACTGGGCACACTCGGCTTGCTCAAGAGAAGGAGTTTTAGTCTATAATGTAACAGATGAGTGAAAAGATCTAAATGGAAAATCAATGGCAGGCTAATGATCGTAGCCAGATTAATGGTTTTAAATCCCTGTTTTTCATATCTTGCAAATGAATATAAAAGTTTGCAGTTTCAAAGGAGGTGTTGAACAATGTAGTATAAGTGTTAAATTTAGCATGAATTGGGGGAGAATGACGAGAGTGCAGCATCTGGTCACATTAAACATAGGAGCCATGAGTGAGACAGGCCATCGTGTTCCCACAGCCACAGCACTGAGAATGGAGAGGGATTCATGGGAAAATGCACCCTTGAAATCCTGGTGGGTTTGTTACTCTTTCCACAGAAACCTTGAACTTTTTTGTTTAAAGTAAGCTGCTTACATCAGTGGGAAGCTTAACAGCGCTTGAAACAGCTCCCCACCCACTTTCCATTTTTGTTGAGGGTGAAAAATACTGATGAGTGGAGCCTGATAAGATCAGTTCATTTAATGCAAGTCTTGAGTCCATTTTGCAATTAAATATACTTTCATTTTTCGCAAACTCTTTTCCACTTCAACTTTAAAATTGCTCTTGTATAACATAGGAAATGTTTTAAACCACCACCCCATAGAACATATGTAGTAATATAGAGAAGAAAATCACTGCTCTTACTAGGCTTTATCTCAAACTATATAATTTATTGTTACTGCTCTGTGTAATTTCTCTTTATTGTTAGCACAGTATTTATTTTTAATTATTATTAACATACTTATTCTGTTTTAATAGCCTGACTGATGAACCAATGTATTTTCTGAGTGTCTTTTAAATTAAATTTCCTTTTAAGTTTTTTTTTTTAGAAATTAGAATAATGCAAGCAATATTCAACCTTTTAGGCCAACTGTTGCCTCTTTTTTCGCACACCTACCAGTGCTGTGCAGCACCCTGTTGCAACATCTGGTTGCTGCCATCACACAACTGTTTACTAACCACTAATTATAGCACTCCACAATAGAAAAGAAAAATTTGAGCATTCTGTGTTGGTATTTTTAAGGGTAGCTAGCTGGTTTTATTTCCTACTACTCTTGTAGTTGCATGTTAGCTAACTTGCACCCCAGTGTGTTCTGCTGAAGGTTGTTTATATCACCCATGCTGAGGTCTTGTCAGGCTGTGGTTGCTGTTATTTTTCTGATGACAGAGCTATAAATTAATTTTGAATTGGATAGCTCTGGGAGACAAAACGCCCACATGTAAGAAATGGTCCATAAACAGATGAAAATTTGTGTTAGAACACCAACCATTGTTTGTGACTTTGTTTTTAATACAAATATTTTTTAATTTAATAAGAAAAGACAGAATAGGATTGAGCTTCACTGTGCAAGGGGAGCCAAGTTTCAGCATAGGTGAACTACTTGGGGCACTGGAGGTTCATGATCTGAGTAAGCAAAATCTTTCAGAAAGTCCTAAAACCATCTGGGCTGGCAGTGCATAGCTGGAGGGGGTATTGCAGTCTTGGTATCTCAAGAGCACATCTGTGCTAACCAAGTCATTGGGTTTTGCTCTGTCTCTCTCTTTCATCTTTCTTAATATATTTATAGAAGAGAAGTACTTCCAGACACATCTTCCTACAAAGAGGACTTGTGAGAAACATTATGTGCTTTCAAATAAGGAATAAAATGTACTCGCTGATCAATTTTCTGTCCTCATTAAGTCTCTCAGAGGTGAGTTCAAGGGAAGAAAAAAAGATGGGAAGAGTTTGGAAATGAAGTCTATTTACAATGAAAAAAGATAACTCAAGAATACTGAAAAAGGTTGAAACTCACTGGCTGGAGAGATGGAGAACAGACTCAATTATCCTAATGTTGTGCAGCTGCACTACCACATGTATTGTTTTCACTTTACTATCAGATATTTAATGCACATGGGTAGCCAATGTTCTCTTTGTTTGTTCTAAATATTTCCTATGTGTAATGCAGTAAAAGATGATGTTCTCTGTTGTTAGAACAGAACAATTTGGTAAAGAAACACTCATCAATGTTTGCACACACTACATATTTAATGACAGACTAATAATAGAAAGTTTATTCCTGTAATAAAGGAAAGGTAAAAAAACAATGGCAAGCAAACTCATACCGTGAATCTGGAATTTCAGTTTAAGGAAATGAATCTTATCACAGTGATACACTTCTAATAATTAGTTGTTGACTCTTAGACCAAATTTGCATACAGTGTGTAAGGTGAATCTCTCCCATTCCTGGATACACAAGTGAGATTATTTCTGTGTTGGGTTCCTGGAAATTCCAAAGGTGCACAAAAGAGCATCTTTTTAGTTTCTACCAAGCAGGAATGTGTCTGTAGCCAGGAAGGTCCCAGAGGTTCAGATCCAAAGCTCTGAAACTCGGTATTTCACTATGTAGACTACTTCAATTGGGGGGAGAAGGGGCAAGATGAGTTTTTTGGGTCTTCAAGGGAAGTTAAACGAAATTGTTCCCTGTTTGAGGTGAGGTTCATTTCTTGGATTTGAGTTCATGGTGAGACAAGCAAAAATAGTGTTAATGCACAGCTATGTATTAGCAGTATTTTCCATTTATCTGACAGATGAAACAACGCTGGTGAAGTTTAATGAACAAATGAAGTAATCGTGCATTATCTTGTGAGGTAGCCCTTACAAGAAAGAGAAGTATATAAATCTAAAATCTGCATAAATGAGGGAAGATAAGGAAAAACAGTCAGATAATTCTGCTGGTTTTCCACAATGTTGCATGAATTGCGATTTTATTCTTTTTAGTTTATTTATTATTTTATTCTTCTTACTTTATTTATTACTTTATTCTTCTGGCTAAATTTTGAGGTGCAAACTTCATTAAAACAATCCTTCTTCCATCACCAGTTTCTTATATTTGCTGGTGTTTCAGAAGACATGTGAGCTAATAATTGTTGAGTTTAGGGAAGACCAGTTTGCTTTCTCCCCATACATTATATTTTGACAGACATAGCATGCATTCATTCCACTGTTTCCTCTTCCTTCTAATTTTCATAGAGTGAGAGCAAAACAGCTAGGCATGTGAGGGGAAAAAAAGAAAATTGATAAACACCCTTTATGATGTTTGCTGATGGGGAGGATAAAAAGGAGGATTCAGCATGGAAGGCCCCAGTTAGGCACACAGTAGTGAATGAGCAGTTTAGCTTTAGCTGGCTGTTTGCACCAGAAGGAAGTACCTTCAGTGTGAAGAGACTTCTCAGGGAAGAGACTTCTCAGGTTTTGCAGCAGCTGTAGAAGCAGGACACGAGGACCGTGCTTTGCTTTCCACCTGCTCTGCTGAGTGTGTGCAGGCATTTGGAGTCGAGTGAAGGTTTCACATGACCCTGAGATTGTCTCAATCACATAAGGGATGAGAACATATCCTGATGACCTCCAGGACGCAGAGGAAGATTTAAGAAAATGCACTGTCATATTTGGTTTATTCCTTACTTTTATCAAGCTCAGGTCTCCCTGGTCTTGACAATGGCACCTCAAAATACAGGTTACAAGTTAGGCCTGTTCAGTGACAATACTTTTTCTTTGTCAGTCAGCACCAGGAGGGTAGGGGGCAATTGGATCGATCTTTAGTCTCCACATGCAGTGGAAGTCTACACCTTCCCTTTTCTTTCTTGTCTTAGTAGACTGTGGAGGGGGATCACGGAGGAGGGGGACTTTCAGTAAGAGAACAGTGGGAAGGTAAATGCCATCTTGTGACTAGCTCCTTGCTGCATGTCCTTCAGAATCAGCAGTTTGGTGTGTGGGACATTTGCATGCTGCTTACACTTTGGAATATGCATGTCAGAAGCAATTTGCATTGGGAAGACAATTATAGGTCAAACACATTTAGTATTTTTCCATATGCTTCATTGTGAATATGTACAGAGTGACATTGTTTTTATATAGGCTGCTTTTTGACTACAGTAAGTCTCTCAATGTTGGTTGGAGCTCAAGAACTAAGTAGTTTTAAACAGGGTTTAAAATCTGAGCTGAAGCTATTTTAACATGTAGGTTGTGATTTGGCTCTCCGCAGTCTTTGTCTTCTCATTTTTATCCATTGTAGCATGGCTGATAAGAGTTGTTGTCGTGTGCTGTGCGTTCTTTGTCTCAGCCCTGAGGATGCTGACTTCCTCCCTTTTTCCCTTTTATTTCAGGAGGTCATTAGTGCTGATGAGATTAGAGGTTTATAACTTCAGGTCCAAGTCATTATTCTTAATTTAATCAATGCATTTGAAAATGTTTCCTGTAATAAAATTGTAATGACTTTATATGATTTGTCATGCTTATCAAAAACATGGCTTAAAAATTTTTGTATTTTGAGGCCCTGAGCTTCTGGAGAAGAGCAGACATTAGTACATCATTGCTGGGCCAATTTCCTGCCTCTCTGTCTGTCTGTGCTGTAAATCAGAATAACCTAGTCAGTGTAATCACAGTGATGTACAGCCAACCTGGCACTGGAGTCAGGCCTTTGCAAACAGCATAAAACCCTGGGAGAGGTCCCTTGCGCGAGCGTGATTGCTTCTCTGCCGCTACCTTCATCATTCAGCAGGGTGCTTTGCCTCCCTAGGAAAGAGACTATCAGCGGGCTCATGATAAAGGAAAAAATAACCATCTATAATGTAGAGGCTTGACTGGAGAAATGGCTTTTATGTTGCAAGGGGAATGAGCTGAATAGCCTCCCACAGTAACTAAGGTAAGGGGAAAGCAGCAGTGTTACAGTAGAGCTGGATGTTTGTTTCGAGGCTCTTGAAGAAAATTAATCCAAATGCTTGATTTTCAGGAATGCTCCTGGAATGTGCTAGGACTACTATTTAATTCAAATTACCTCTCTCTTAAACACTGTACTGTATGCATTTGGGTTCAGGCAGGTGAGGAAGGAACAGGGGACATGAATTTAGTATATGCCAGGTGGATGAGTCCCCTGTTCAAACACACAGTTGCTGGTGCTCCATGTGCTGGTCCCCCAGGTCAGCTTTTGTGTGTTGGAGCAGGAATGGAAATCATGTGAGCGATTTTGATCTTGCAGGTGATGAACTGATGCAAGGGGGGAGGATTTGACTGTGTGTAAGGTCGAATGAGGGGTCTGTGGGAGGGATGACAGTTTCATGAGCTCTTGGCATTGCTTAGTGTCCAAAAAACAGGGTGGTGGAGTTGTTAGGGGTGGGTGCAGTTGTGATGGAGGGGCTGCTCTCAGACAATGCAATGCACTGGCTGCAGAGGGGTATCAGCTCACTGGGATTCCCTGCACAGACTTTGGGGTGGTACTGCTTCTCAATGCTCCTGGAGAGGAACAGCCTCCCTGTAGGGCAGTGCTTACAGTACAAATGACCAAGTCCTTCTGCACTCTGCCTCTAACCCTTCTCCACCTAAAAGCAGCGTGTGGGTAGGAACACCAAGAGAGGTTTTTGCCTGCGTGTTTTAGCAGCGCGGTGGCTGTGGATACGGCAGCGTAACTGGCAAATCACAGTAGGCAGATGGCAGGTCTCGCACTAGGAGAGGATGTGTAAACGACCAAAGATAGGTTTTAACAGCCTTTTTCAAAGCCAGAAGTTTGTCACTGTATAAGCTCTCAGTCTAAACATCCCTGTGAAATTTCAAGCCTCGAGTCTACTAGTAGTTTATTAAACAGTTTTGGCACTGAAATGGATGCTGTGAGTCACCATGTGCACACATGAGTGGGGGGTGTCTTGCATGTCTCAGGCATTTGCTGCCTCTGTGCTGGCTGATGGGCTTACCCAGCTGGCCAACCTGCCTCGTGTCTGCAAAGGATGAGCAGAAGGAAAACCAACCCTTGGAAACAGTCACGCACAAAATGCTTTTGTTTGTTGACAAGTTAGGGCAGAGCCGCTGCCGGTAAAGCGGTGACATATTGAGCGTCTCTGGCTGCCCCGGTGCGTCTCTGCCTTTGAGCGTTCACTGGAAGCACCTGCCTCTGCTGCCACTGGAGGCTTGGTTCAGTTTGGCCTTTAGTCCTAGGGATAAGAACTGCTGACTGCCTTCTGCATCCCCAGTCTTTGCCGTGCAGGGCTGCGTGGGGGTGTGCTGGTGCTCTGCAGGCAGATGAAAAGATCAGGCTGGCTTTTCTCCCATTCTGACCTCTATTCTTTTTTTTTTTCCAGACTGATCTGTTTTAACAGCAAGACTCAGTAAGGAGAAGAGTATTTCCTGTACAAATTGCCCTGTGCAAAATATGTAATGTAATTCAGCTCTGTGGAACTGCCATATTTTCTTCATACATCAGTGCTGGCACTGCCCATTAGTAATACCCATTTTTTTTCAGCGGTTTGAATACTGTAGAGAAATAATTTTCAGTTCCCAGGACCTGACAGGTAGAGTGATGTTAGATACCTCAGCAGCAAGGAAGCTAAGGATGAATACAGTCAGATTACCACAAAATTGGGCTCAAACCATTAGCAGCTGGAGCAGCAGATCACCATCAAATCAGCAACCCAAAACTAGCTGTAGTGGTTAAACTACCCTCCTTTTATTGACATCAATAGTGCAACTCTCAGTAACATTTGTTGAGAAGGAAATGTGCTCTCAGGAGAACCAAGGTTTTCTTTTTCATATGCTTTTTTAATGAGGGTGGAAAGCTGAACTGAGTGAGGTGTCAAAAGCTCTATCTTGTCCCCTTCTGAAATGTGCTGCTGATGCCTGACAGCCACTTCTACATGGGCCCCTGTTTATTGCTTCTGCCCTTTGTTTGTAATTTTTTCATCCTCTTTGTGTATTGCTATTCTCACTGGTCTTTTTCCCTTTTCTTCTTTGACTTGAACTCTGTGACTCATGCCTTTATTTTTGTTTATGTTCCCACTCTCCTTAAGGGCTCCCCACTCACTGTAAGAGTGCATTACAATATGCAACATTTCATTGTCTCTCTTATTTATTTCATAGCTAGAAAATGAAATTAAGTCATGGAATGGGCTTTATTTGTGGAATCAGAGAAAGTGTTTCAGCAAATGACCAGCAGCATCAGTAGAGCCTGGTTATGTATGGTGCTGGGCCCAAAACACGTGTGCACTTAGAAATTCTGGCTGAAGCTGGTGACTGGTTTGAGGAGGACAAAGTTCATTACTTTTACTTCTTTGAACCAAACAGATGAGGCTCTGGAAAAATCAGAAACCATAGTTTTGGAGAGAAGAGCTGCAGGTCTCACTTCGTGACAGTGATCCTGTGGATCTTGCATGTAGATTGAACAGTCTGATTAAAATAGTTGTGAGTTTGAAGTTAGGAATAGGTCCAAAATGGAGAGTACCCCCTGGGAGCTGTTGGTAGGTGAATGCTGCTGTGTCAAACCACATTAGGTCATTTGAAGCAATTAGCAGCGGGAAGAAGTGGGGTTAGGCTTTTCTAGAGCAGTGGCTCTGGGAAATGGATGTTGCACTGCGTGGCTCCCCTGTTGTCACTTCTCTCCTGGTGAATGTTTTTGGAGAGGTGAAAGGTGGTATTCAGCCACTGCATTTGAGTCCCACCCGAATGCTGGGGGAAGCTGGGGCAGATGAGCACACACTGTGTGTGTTTGTGTGGGTTGCTAGTGGAGTTCAAGGCTTCTGTTTTGCAAAGGGGCCATTTTTGGCTTGGTGAGTGAAAAAGCTGTTTGGAGTTTCCTGAGTCATGTATTATTACTGCTATACTGCATTTAGGAGCTATTTGCTTTTGTTTTCCTGCTATTTGACTAATAGAGTTCAGCTAGAAAGCCCTTGATCCTGCTGGCATGTTACTGGCAGTGAAAGGTGAATTTAGAAAGAAAATAGACCCCTGAAACTTAATTCTGTGGTGCCAGTCCCTGCTGCTAGCTGAGCAGACTATTGCTTCAAACTCTTGCTCTTAGGTGTTTCTTCTTATTTTTTGTTTTATTTGCATTAGGGAGAAGATAAATTGGTTCAGCAGCATCTGTGCATCACCACTGACATTTTAATTTCCAGTTAAAAGATTTTAATTAAAATCCAACATAATTTGGTATGAAAAATGAGATTGAATTGGTATTATACATGCAGACTAAACTAATGTCAATTTATGTATCAGTTTTAAGAACAGCTCTGTCTGATTAATCCAGGCAGTAGCAATGCTTGCTGGAAGAGGCTCTGGTTGCTCTTTTTGTATAATTCTGCTGTTATTCTACCAAGATAATTATAGAGAGAGAAGCTTTGTGCTGGTTTTCCCAGTTTCCCTCTGATAGAATTCTTTTCCTGTTCTGCTTCTCTGTCTCTTTCTGGATGCTGTGTAATCATCCCTGCAAGATGTTATTGCCCTCTAGGCTTCAAGGAGAGATTTTTATGGAGAAAATGTTTGCTCTTGTAATGCCTCAGAATGTACGAGGGTTTTTTTATTATTATGCAGGTTTCATTTGGAAAGGTGTTGGTGGAATCCCCTCATGGCTCTGTCTTAGTGGTGTGTCAGTGTGTGATGTGTTCTTACACAGCTGCACACTGGTGCTTGTGTGCCTGTGTGCTAGTGCCCATGTATCCTGTCTCAAGCCACAGGACTTAGCACAGCTTTACTCTCAATTCCTTGTGTTAGTCACAAATGGAGTATAAACATGTCCAGGATGTGTATTTAAAATGCATCTATTTGCCAAACATTGTCTCTTTGCAAAGGCTTAAATAGAAAACACGAGATGATTTTCCAGGCCTTAAGTCTCATTTTTCCCACTAGAATAAACACCTGCATCTGATCAACTTAAGAGACATTTTCTGTCTCTGAAAATTCTGATTAAGCTATGGGCAGCTTGTAATTTTCATGGTGAGGCTGTGCATATGGACTGCTTTGGAACCTGGTTTTGGGTTTGTGCAGCAGTTCTGCACAAGGTCTGCTGAAACAAGCATTTTTTTCATGTCATCACTGTAAAAGTCTTTAAAAAGGAGATGGCAGAGGTAGTGTGGCACTTCTGTGTATGTTTTCTGGTATTATGTGAGTAAGAGCTCTCAAATACAAGAAGGAAAAACAATTACAATTAAACTTTTAAGAAACTAGCATATGGTATTATCCAAACGGAGCCATTTATTATACCTTAATTATTGGGGAACTCATGGTGAAAGGTTATGAGGCTTCAAGTCCATGTCTCCTGCCTGCCCTCAGATTATCTGTATGGTCAGAAATGAAAAGGATTGTTTTTCATGTATGTAGTCTGTCTTTTTTCTGGAAGATATTCCAAGCAATCATGTTGAAAAAACACTTGGGAATGATGTGTGGTGTCTTTTCTGCAAAGAAACATTTTATTTTACCAAGACAACTGTTTGACTTATTTCTGCTGCATGCTGCTACATTCCTACCATGAAGATATGATTCACAAAACATGTAGGTTTGATACAGAGCTTGAGCAGTCTCTGAAAACAGAGGGGTGGTTTTGTGGCTTGATATTACAACATGTCAGCAGCATTCACAGCATGTCTGCCTTCTGTTTCCTGCATGATCGTGGATGCCTCAGAGATCAGCAAAGCACTGAAATATCTCTTAAGTGTCACTGAATACAGTAGATCTGTGTTTAAATGCCTCATTGACTCAGCAAGAGCTGGGGATGTATAATCAGATCTGTGCTTCATGCAAAACGAAGTAATGGAACTTGTGCTTATGTGGATATCACTCTGGAGTCAGATCTGTAGCTTCAGTGGTTGTAAGTGCCTCTTACTCTGTGGACAATATATGGGATATCTGTATTTGAGTTTTTCAGAAACAGGATGCAAGGAAAACCTGCTTCATATGAAGTCTCGTGTATTTGCCTATTGGATTTCAGAATTCCATTTCAAGCCCTGTATTTTCAGGCAGCAGAGAAAGAGGAAGCTCCAAGCTTAGCATAAAGGTATCCAGAATGAGTGTGTCACCAACAGCAAACTCTAAACTGTGGGAGGTAACAGCCCAACTCAGTTAATACTCTAAAAGTGTTCTACCCTTCAGTTCTTCACAGGTTCAGTTACATCACTTCTGCTTCTGGTAACCATGTTGACCCTGAAATCAAAGGATATATTCAGACCCCTTCAAAATTTATCCTTTGTAATTTAGTATTGTGGATGATTTCTGGATGGTGTAGTTTCCATAATTTCATACACTTTTCCAGTGAAACTGCACCTGAGTTTATTCTGGGGCACATTCTTACTGATAGGAGAAAACAGTTTTCTGTGAGAGTTTAGGAAGGAATCACAGATTGAGGTTGGGTTATGCCAACTTTACAATCAAAATCTCTGTCTTGATGTGGTGGTGCACAGTGCAGTGCTTGTTGAATTTCCACATTTCACTTGGAGCTCTGAAATCAGTGTTTGAGTTTTAAAATACCAGCAAATGGTTGCAGGGTGGAACATTCCTTTTATATGAGGGCAGTAATGCTATTTCAGTTTGCTGAGCTACAAGAGTGTGCTTTGATCAACAGAGTAATTTAGCAATTACGGAGTATCTGATGTGCCTCAATTTACCTAGTAGCTGAGCATCTCAATGGCAGGTAATGTGTCACTTTTAATTGTCTTTGTAAAATGAGTTACAAATGTATTATTTCCCAGAGTACATAGTTGAAAAACACATTTGCCACTTTACTGCTTTACCAAGAGTTGATTATTTCTCTCTTAGTTACTAATGAACCCAGATGAAAATACCCTATGGGAAAGAAAATAAATTGATTTGGCTTATGTATAGGCATAAGGAGGAACATATTTTTCATAAGCTTCAATATTGATTCAAAGTGAGAAAACAGCAGAGACAAAACCCACTGAAATTAATAAGGTATGGAGTTTAGTGTCTATGGTAGTTCTAAAAATATTTAATTTTTGTTACTCTGTGTGTAAAATATCTGGTACTGTTACAGTGTTTTTGTACTTTTCTCCTGACTCCAAAGATGCCTTAAAATAGTATATCCAGAAAATACTGTGCAGTTAAGAATGGGACTTCCACAAATCTCATACATTGCTCCTGTGGGCTAGATTCTGCATTCATTAAATTGAGCTAAATAAACAACAATTGCCTTGTGTGAACTAAGGGACTTCAGTGTGATTTGGATCAATGTGAGCATTAGGGCATTCATATTTTACTGCAGCCTCTGCTACTGAACTACAAGACAGAAGCATGTGCATACCATTTGCCATATCCAAGGACATTGTCTAGGCTGTTTTCTACCTTTTCTATATTTTTGCTTTAGGAAACATGATGATAGTGTTAGAAACTGCACTGCAAACAATACATGGTGTATGCAGCAAGTAGAGCTGCTCTGCAATTACGTAAGGTAGTTCAGATGAAAGAGCCTCTGTGTTCTGTGTCTGAGAGAGGAGACTTAATTAAGATAGATAAATTCTCCTGGGTATAACAAAGCAATTCTCTGGTTACAGCCCTGATTAGACTGTAGTTCTTCTAAATGCATTACCAAAGTCTTCATTATTATAATTAAACAGATATAAAATATGTTGTCCCTTCATTGCATAAAGCTTTGCTTTAGGGTTAAGATGAGAAATTTCATCAAGAGCTTTGAAATGGGAAGCTGACAAGCAAAGCAGGTGATTTCTATATTTTTCTGTAGTTTTTTGTCCTTTTTAGTATTCCATTTAAGACAGACACTTACAAAAAGTCTTAAGCAGTCTATTTACAGCAATATTATTTTCCTGAGGCAACCAGCTAGGAAAAACTAGTGTTATCTATAAAAGTGGAGCTCAGATATTGGCCTCTCCCAGGTATGCTGGGTTTGGAGCAGTCCAGCCTGAGAATGGGTGTGCTCTCTTGTGTCCGGGGCACTCACTGCTGCTGGTTTCCTCCAGGGTGCTTTCTTGCTTACCTCTGGCCTCTTCTTTCCAAGAGTTAGCAAGTCCTGCAGTTGAATAGAGATGTTGCTCCAAGGTGAATGAAGAGGAAAAGTGTATGTGTTCGGGAGCATTCATTGCTCATACATCCAGCTAAAGGAACTGATGAAAAATAACAAGAAAGAAGAAGGGAAGGAGTTGATACTTCAAGAAGAAACGGACTTTTTCTGAACATTTGTCTTTTCACTATACCTGCTTATGTAAAAAACACCATTAAATTTAGAATCTGTTTCCCTGGTGGGAGGGATTACCTTTAAAAGTCTTGAAAAGCTAGAGCTCTGGGGGTTTAAAAAGGACTTGTTATAAAGGACTTGTTGGATGAACAAATGCACAGTCACACCTATTTTAATCTAAATACAATATTAACAAATGAACAGTGTGACTGTGGGGACTAAGTGTGTGTAAGTGTTTGTAATACTAAAGCTTAAAATGAGCAACAACTGAATCACACAGTTGTTGCAAATCATAATCTATTTTAAAGGGCCCATTGAATGAACTGTGAGTTCTGAGCTGATTTTTGCCTATGCAAAAGTGATTCCCCAGTGCTCACTTATGTCACTTTTCTGCTACCACTTGTTCACACTCACAAAACTAACTGTGGCTGGTGCTTAACTGTCCTTGAGTACCCTCTCAAATTGCTCTGGGCAGAGTGTTGGTGTTAATGACAACTGTGCAAGATAAGGGAAGCTTTGTGGTTTAGCAGTGGGGCCTGTGGCTTTCTGTCCTCGAGGAGGCAAATACCAAACTTGGACCTCTTAAAACTAAAAGCTTCCCCAAGCCCCTGGCCCAGCTGCTCCTGTCCCCACTGCTAGACACCCCTTTTTCTGCCATGTATCCCCCCAGGTGAGGGGATGGGTGAAGACCCTGGCAGAAGCTGGCTTTTCTCCGAAGGTGCTGAGATTTGTGTGTCAGAAACATTTTTGAGTCTTGTGGAAACCATAAGACAAAAATCCAGAGCAGATAGTGTTTCCTCAGGGTCTTCCTAGGCTTCTGATCTGAACTAGAAGCCAGGAGGTTCCCACTCTTCTGGCCCCTAATCCAACATTTGTCTTCTTGCTCAACATTTCCTAAATGTTGCAAGTGTACAAAACTAGTGGAGATTTGAGGTGCTAAGTTATGTTGCAGCTGTAGTTATACAGTGGTTAGAGTTCAATTTTTTTCTAAAACCCCTATAACCACTAGTTCATAAAATTAGATATTAACTGGATGGAGGCAATTACACCAGGTTGGTGATATACTTAAACTGTAAAAATTATTGTATAAAACCCAAGGGATTGTAATACTCAAGCATGCACATAGTTTAATTCTAAGATAAAAGATTTATGATTATTTAGCAAATATATATATATGGACAGGATAAAACTACATTATAATTGCATTCCTTTATTTGTTAAAAAAACCAAAACCAAATGAGCAATTGGGTTTTTTTTCTCCCTAAGATATGGGCTCTGGGAAATAGGAGAGTTTTGCCCTTGAAGGTGGATAATTTTGAAGGAATGTGATTAAAAATTATAGCACATCTCCATAGCAAATCAGTTATTCTTTAAATAAATTGGATGTTTATGATGCTGCAGTTTGCAGCTTATCAAGGTGCTTGTAACCTGCCTAATTTACTGCTTATTTTGATGACTAATGAAAACATTCTGTGTCTGCATTGGTAAAAATTTGGAATATGCCTACTTATGAGAGTCACATAATAAGATTTAATGAGGTTGCCACAGCTGTTTCTTGAATCCTTCTTTCCTTTCTATTAATGGAGAAATCTGTGTTTTGCTTGTAAGGGAGATGCTTAATTTGTCATACCGTTGCTAAGTGCACCACTGAAATAATTGTTTCACTTGTATGTTGTTTTCAGCCCTGCCAATTCCTTTAGCAGTGTAGGAGGAGTTTCATGGCTTGAAACTGCTCTGATACCAACAGGCATTGTTTATGTGTAAACCTTGCTTTTCAGCCCAAGGGTGCTGAAGGGGGATGTCTGCTATGCACCGTGCCCATAGATGGAAGGATAAAAAGTTGTAGATGGGAGTAAAATAAAAATAAAAGTAGAAAATGCTTGAGGAATTTTTGAGCCTATGGTTAAGTACAGCCACATTTCGGTGCCCATATTGCAGAGAAGCAGTCAGAATGCTTTCCCTGATCCTTGCTTTGTGATGGAGCTTGTTGACAAGGTGTCTGCACGAGGGTTAATAAATCACAAACGGGATGGTGCCACCTCCACGCACACGGGTGAGCTGCGCAGTGCGGGGCTGCCGCAGGGAGCTGTGCGTTATAGGTCAGATAAAACACTGCCCTGTCTTGCCCAGAGACTTCATATTCGCCTTTATGTATTTTATCTCAACCTATTTGATAATTCAATTACGACTGACAACTGGAATTTTAAAAAAATCCCATTAAACCAGTTTCATTACCTAATTTTATTGATTTTTGTAACTTCATTGCTAATTTTAGGTATAGGGGCTGATCTGAATCAGCGTAAATGTGATTAATGAAGAAATAATTTAAGTTGATTAAAAAGGGTTTAAAATAATGTGATTAGCCTGTTGAGATTTGTGTGGCTTATTGGATTACACATTTTATTCCTGGAGGATTGCTGTAAGATTCAGAATGAAATTAAATTGGTCACCCTATTTTGGGCCCCCAGTGCTTGGTGATCTCCAGTGCCATTATACCAGAGCAGAAGGCACAGTCCCATTCAACTGTTTTCTCCTGGAAAAACATGGGATTTAATTTTTGAGTTAATACCTAAATAATCAGGCAAAAAAATAGCACTGAAGTCTGGTCTGCTCTCCGTTAAATAGGGCTTAAATGAAATCATGTTTGATCTCATGGGATGTCCTTTTGGAAGGAATCAGGTGCTGATGAAAAAGTGATGAAGGCTCTCCAGCCATCCTTGGGAGATTGTGACCATTGTCAGTTTTGCTTTTCTTGTTTAGAATCTTGGCTTGATTTTGAATGTGTCAATTTCCAGGATTTAAAAGAATGTATCACTCGATAGTACTGCTCTTCACATAATCTTTATATAATCATCTTCATAATCAGTGATCCTTGTGGATCATTTTGAGTTTCTAGGGGATCCATAAGGAAATGTAATTTGAAGAACTTCTTAAAGTACATGGATTAAGGGTTCAATTAAACTACTCAATTGATAGCATTACGTTCTGAATAAAAGTGCCCAGATATCCCTTAATTAGGGCATGGGGTGTCTGTTAAGTTTTTTCCTTATATTCATGCACATTTTTATTAATACTAATACAATAATTATCAATATAGACAAGATATATATTAAACTGAAAGTATCTGTAATTCCTTACTTGAATGTGTTTTCCCAAATTTTCCTGATTCTTGTGGCACTTGTGAACTTCCCAATTTTCAAGGTAATTTCTAAACCGAGAGCATGACATGATGGACAAATACAACAATATTAGAACTTTTTTTATCCTGAGCAGATACTATGTTTATACAACCAAGTATACTGTTTTGTGTGTGATCTTTCTATTATATTCTGTGCTGATCATCTGTGATGATAAAGTTGATTATTTTTACCCAAAGTTATTCTCCTGTGTCAGAGTCCTGTAAATAAGGACTGGCCCTGTGTTTTTAGAATTATCACCTTGTATTTTGCTCCTTATTGGAAGATACTTATTTTTTTTATGTATTGCCTGTCAAGCAGTCTTTTGACTGCTGACTCACATTCTGTTATTCATCACTGTTGAAACTTGACTTTGTATCATCTCCAGACTCCATGTGTATTGATTTTATGCTTTCTTCCAGGTCACTCTAAAAATGCTAAATAGCACTGGGCTAAAGTATGGGTCCCTGCAGGATCCCATTTGAAGCATTTCTCCATGATGAGTGTTTCACATTTACTGTTGTATTTGAAAGTTATCATTTATCTTGTGTTTGATCAATTTAATGTCTTCTGAGTTTATTTTTGTTGCTGTATCTTCTTAATCAGAATGTCATTCACTACCAAGTCAACTACATTGCAGAAACCATAATACATTAGAGTCTATTACAATGACTTTATGTGTATCAACCAAACTTTTAATATCAAAAAAGCACAGATATCAGATTAGTCTGACAAGCTCTGTTTTCCATAATGTTGGAAATAGGTAATGTTAATCATCTTTTTATTCTTAATCAAATCTTTTTGCAGCTTTTCCATTATTTTGACAGTGAAAATTACCCACTCACAGACGCAGTGCCAATCAAGTATTTCGAGGTGTAATGAAGGGGAGTACCACTTGGGCATGTTTTTTCTTAGCCAGGTCTTCTAAACTTATTTGGCTTTTCCTCCTGAGTTGCTACTGGCATTCTCCTATTCTCTTAATTTTTGTCTCAAATGCCTTCAAAGGAGGTTCTGTTACAGAATGAGGATTTGTACAGTGGAGTTCTCCTGGGAATGCTGCAGCTGAGATCCCCTTTTTCCAGACCTTGCTGCTACTACTTCTGCTTGAAGACAGAAAGTGTCTTTCTGTCTTTCTCAGTTTTATATTCCCTGCAGGATGATGAGTTCTATCCGTGTCCAGGGTGCCCTTGCAGACTAAGAAGGATGAAAGCCTGTGAGCTACCCAAGCACTTGAAAACAGCAGAATATTTGGGAGTAGTAGTGGTTGGAGACATTACATCCGATGAGCTGGGTCAGTCCCTTACAAACTATAAGCCTCCTTCCTGTTGAAAGTAGATCTGGCACTTGTGGTGTCCTTAGTGAAGGGGCTTTTTCTTCAGGGAGAATGGAGAGTATCCATGAAAAAATCTTCATCAGGTGGTGTATTCTGTAGGCTTATATGGAGACATTGTGTGTATGTATTGAAGTGTCACACAGGAATCTCTTTCTCTCTGTAGATGTTACTTAATGCACAAAGGGAGAGCTACTTGCACTGGTGGAAACCAGTTGGATGAAACTTCAACAACAATGGCACAGAGCTCTGGGAAGTGGTAGCCTCATTATAGACTCTCATCTTCTTGTGCTCTTGGAAGTTTTTCAACCTTGCCTTCATGGCCCTACTTACAAAAAAGAAAGGAAAAGTAGTAACTTCAGCATGATATCAGAAAAGAAACCCTTCTTGCATTGTGTGCTTTTCATTTCCAAAAAGCATTTCCAGGTGGAGTCTTTATGTGCTGCTGGTTTAATTATTTTGCTCTAATTTGTCATTTAAACAGCAAAGGTAAATCTTCTTCAAGGTAATATTGAATTAACTTGGTAGTGCTAGTCATTTAGAAAAGAAAAGGAAAAAAGCAAGTACACAACCAATCGTTTTGGTTCAGGTGTTTTTCCTGAAGATCAGCTCCAGGCATTCTTTTGTATCTCCTTCCAGTCTTACACAACAGTACTTGAAAGTGTTTTTTAGTAATGGAGCAAAAGAGGAAATCAGACAAGCCATTATAGTTTTGCCTTCTCTTGAGCTTCTCCATGGGGACTATTGTCTTCACTCAGTTTTTCTGCCCTTGCAGTACCCATTTTGCAGGGTGACTTTTTTCACAAGAAGCTGACCATAGTTATTATTATAGGTCTTGGTGAGAGCCCAGTGCCCACACCCAATGTCCTGGTAGTCCTGGGGAGCTGAGGAAAGCCTGCTGTAAATACAGATATTACTCACTGTTCCCCAGGATGCTTTTCTTTCCTGTGTCTGAGCTCCCTTAGTCCTTGCTCTCTATGAATTATGATAGTGCTGATGCTTCTGTGTGGAGCTTGTGCTTGAGTTAAGCTGGTGGTTAGTGACAACTCACTGGCTTTGCAGACATGCCAGCAGGACTGTTTGTGTATTTGGAGACTTGTTGGACACTGTGCTCTGAAGCTGTTTCTCGTGTATGTGTCCGTGTTTAATTTTTGGTCGGCCTTAAGTTTTCTGTTTGTTGCATTACGAGTGTAGCTCAGCTTTTAACAGCACGTGTGTTAAATTTTGGATGTAGTCTTTGTTCCCTATGTGCACAAATCCCTGAATAAGTAGGAATTTTGCTTTGAAGAGGCTACCAAGTTTGATCTCACAGCAGTAACATCTGCTCTTGCCATCCTCTGAGCTGTGTGTTAGCCCAGGTGTGACTGGCAGCATCCCCGTAGCTGCCTGCACCAGGGATAAGGTGGTTTGGCTATTCAGCCCCTGTGCAGAGGTAGCTGCTTTGTGCCATGAGTTGTCAGCCTGGATGAATTTTGAGTAGGCAATCTTTTCTTTGTTGACATGTGAGTTGTCACAGTGGGTATGTGCCTGATACTTAGATCCTACAGGCCTTGCCAAGAAAGATTAGAGGGAGTTTAGCTCCTTAATTTGGTGTGATAGCAGGGGCTGTGAGTAGAATTGATACAATCTGCAGAATGGGCAGTCCAAGGATGGACTGAGGATGGTCAGAACATGGCTGAGATTTACAGAAGAAAGCTTTATGTGCTGGGGATGAATACAGGCTTCCAGTGATCATTGCTACCTGTTCTAATCATGTGCTGGTACTGTGGGTTCAAGCTTTGACCCACATCTGACCAAATGGACTGAGCCTCACAGGTGTATGAGATCCAGTTGCAGCCCTGGCTCAGGCTTTGGCTTTGTGGTTTTTTGGATGGTTTATATAAATCTTCCCTGCTCTGGCTTACTTCGTTCTAGAAAAATTACACTGTCATTTGTCAACCTGCTACACAGTGCTTTGAGTGCCATTAGTGACTCACTGACTTCTTTACTTTCTGTTTAAAGGTACATTTTCCACCACAAGTAAAGCCACAAGTACAATAAAACCTTAAGATTTTCAGGGACTGGGATTCTGTCTTTGTATAACTGAAATATCTAAAGGTATCCCCCCCAAGATTATCCTGTAGAGTTAATTAGTTTCTCTTAGAAAACAGAAAATCAGGTAATCAGTTGGCCAGTTAACTGGGTCATCTGGAGTTTCCAGAGCAGATAGCTTTTAGGACTATTTATTACAGTCTATTTGTGAGAAGAGATTAAGCTGTCTATTACTGATTTCTTAGTGCTAGGTTCAGGAGAAACGTCAAAGATGGGAATCAAAGTAGTGAAAATATGAATTGTTTTTTGGGGAAATAGCTCTTAATCACATTTAAAAAGTTTATGTCTCAGGATTATTACTGAATTTCTCCTGCTTTTCAGGAGTTCTGCAGGTCTTTAAGGGTTTTTGGTGTCTTTGGGTAGATGATGGTTTTTGCCTTTCTTATCCTCTTTAGCAGAATCCTGGAGGACTGTCAGCGCTTTAGAGAGCCTTCAGGTAACTTATTCAGACAAATAATAATTAATGAACTTGACCTTTGTGTGCTAGTTCTTATTATTGCCCTGGTTCCTAACCTTAGATGGGCAATTTATGTCCTACACTTTTGACAAAGAGGGTGGGATGAGGTGGAGAGGATGTTTACTCATTTCTTTTAAATCCCACTTATTTATTTCTATTAGCTCTTTGATTTAAACAGCAGAAGTTTGAGCAGTCAGAGGTCAGGGTGAATGGGGTGGAGTTTTCCCACAACTGCTGATGACTTAGTGATCCTACTGTTTATGTATCCAGTCCCTCTGACGAGGATGATGTGTTCAACAGGAGAGCTTCTCCTATTTTGGGAGTGTGCTTAGAGTGATGTTCTGAATCCTTCCTTTAGAAGCATTGAGAAAATGTTAGGATGCAGTCAGGCCAGCACACTGATACATCTCCTTGGTCCTTAATGATTTCAGAGCAGCAGTGCATATGCTGAAATCTAAGTGCATATTGATGTGGTCTTGTGTTTGAGGTCGTGAGGTATTTTATATAATTGATACTATGCAGGCTCAGGAGCAGAATGGAGTCATCCTGTTAGATCACCTTATAGGGGATAACCAAAGAACTGAAGAAAACCCTAGTTTTGAGTCACTTTAAAAAGTGTCTTGCTTTGGAAACACAAGGTTTCCTATGTAAGCGGGTATTTCCTTTCTGTACTTGCACATTGCATGCAAACTGATTGTGTTTGTTTCCAGGAAGAGTGCTTTGTAAGGAGCTTGCTTGCCTCTGGTAGGAAAGATCTTAGAGTGAAAAATCTACGAGTTAGGTCTTCATTTTCACATTGATGTAGATTTATCTTTTTTAGCAAATATCATCCTTTCTTTTTCATCTTTTACTGCCACAATAAATTCAGTTCCATCAGTACAAGTGACTGAGGGTAAAGGGCAGTTCTAGGCCAGTTACTGTCCTGTTACCTAGACAAGATCAATTTTGATGACCTTAGCATCTTGGGGAAAGATAGACTTCCCAGTTCCAAGATTCAGGGCTGCATCTAATTGTGCTTGCTGATTGCTTTGGTTAATGAAGAGGAACAAGTGCTGTTTCATAGGTGAACACTGAGGAGAGGTTTTTTGATAACTTGCAGTGGGAATGTCTTGGCAGGTAGCACAAGAGAGCAGTTTCCTATCTATCCATGTAAGATGTTGGCAGCTTTTAGTTTGCTAGGTGACTGTACTTGTTCCTGTTCTTAGTATCCAGTGAAATGGAGCAGCAGTTTAGCCACTGGAGACACTGCAGCACAGTATTCTTAGCTGGATGTCTTGTTTTAGAACATCAATCTGTTGAAATTGGATTAAGGTAGAGAAAGCAATAGCTACACTAAAATTAAAACAGAGAGTCTGGAGTCTCAGTTGAACAAGCATAAGATCAGTGCGGAGGCACAGAGTATAGAAACAGTCCCCTCCAGGCATTGATGTGAGTGGGGTTCAGTGGGGGGAGGACACTCCTCTGCTCCCCAGGGTGGTCACTGGGGATCTGGAGGTGTGTGGCCTGGCTAAACCATGGTGTCAGGATCCAGAGTTGCTTGTTCAAGCATTAGGAGTGTGGTAATGCAAAGGTGAGTGCCTGGACTGTCAGTCTGAGAAAACAGCATTGGAATTTAGAGAAACATCTTTTGACTTTTTGCAAGACTGAAATAATTAACTTTGTGATAATTATGAATGAAAACTTTCACATTATATCTAAAGTAACAGCTCTCACTTTGAAAGACTGAGTATGCTCTTAGTCTGGAGAGACCACGAGGGGAATAGCCAATGCAGCAGTAAGCTCAGTTAGCAATTGCAGTTTTGTGGGGTTTGTGTGTGTTATACATTAGATGGAGGACGTTGTTAGTATCAGTTAAAATAATCTCATCAGTGTCAACAATAATTAAGTCTTGTTAATTGTAGGCAATTAGTCTGTGGATTAGGCTTGAATTCTGTTCATTTGATTGAAAGGCGCAGGGAAGTCCTATTCTGATACAAAGTGCTGTTGTACAATTCTGATGCTCCTTACATACCACTAAGTACAAAACCAGAAGTATCCGTCAAAAATAAAAGCAAGTAAAGATGACACAAAGGATAATTTAATCCCCACCAAAGTCCCTGAGGGGTTAAAAGGAAACTTCTGTTGTTTGTCCATGAGGTCAGTTAGGGTTTTTTTCCCCAGCTGAGTACCTGAAAAATGTCTGATTAATTCCCTGACTTGCTTTGATCAAAAGACATGGGTAACTTGGAACTAAAAATAAATGTCTTTTATTTTTTGCAGAAAATAAAGTATTTACATAACATTCATGCCTCCCTAGTTAAGACAAAATGACAGACCTGTAGATAAATCAAATAGGCTGCTCTGATGAGATTTCCAGGTCTGGCCCTGAGGAACCTCTGTCAAGGAATTAATCACTGCAGATTCTGAGGCCATTAATACATCTAACTATATGAGAAAAATAATCCTAATTAATCATCAATCTTAAATCTAAATACTGCTCCTGTAAACATAAGGAAATAAAAAAGAAGAGGCTTTTCTAAAACCCGTGGAGTAATCTGCTACATTCGTTTGTATTCATTAGCATCTACTGCCTGAAGATGTTCATAACCAAAGCTGTGTATTAACACACAGTATGTTAATGCAGGAACAGAATATTTTAGCATAAAACTGTAATTTAAAAAGTAGTTGACCTGAGGCACTCGCTTCATTGACTTTCTTCCTGTTTCTTTGAGACTCATTCTCATAATAAGTAGTAAATAAATGGTAAGAGTAATTATTCTTGTCAGTAGAAGTCTTTGTACTAGTTTAATGAGAAATCTTTATCGTAAGAAGTTTAGAGGTCTTAATTTTGTTCCCAATAGATCCCATGCCTTTAAATTCAGTAGTTAGGGGCCTGGGGGTTTGGAAATATTTGTATGTTATTGAATGAAGTGAGTGAATGACAATAGCAATTTTGTAGAAACATTCATACTGACTAATCTGCTGGAAGTGTCTATACAGACATGCAAATGAAGAGTGGAGAGATCCTTGTGAGCACCAAAACTGATGCTCTGTGGCTTGGGGAGCTACACAAGCTCCTGCTCAGATGGTGCAGAACATCAAAGGACAAAGATGGGTGGATGGAGGGCCTTGCTAGAGCAGGACTTATTCATGGGATTTGCAGAGGAGTATTGCCTGAGCAGGTTGAATGACAGCAGATAAGCTGCAGCTGAGATGAATCAGCTGCTGGGGTAGGGAAGGGAAGTCCGGGCTGCAGAGGATTTGAGAATCAGGGGTTTTGGCATCTCAAAGCAGATCCTCAGGGGCTGTTGGGAAACTGGTGTTTGGTGTCTGGGCCTGAGGCAGCAGGGTGGAGGGCTGAGTGCTTAGTCCCAGCATCAACATTTCCTTGCCTTGGGGCTCCTTTTCCATTCAAAATTCGGGCAGCTGAGGTCCCTTCAACAACAGAAGGCAGAGAACTAAGGAAGTATTGCTAGTGGCTAGGGAAATAGGAGAGGAAGCAATTTTAACAAGTCTTTCACAATTAACTGCAGTCTTAAGTGATGTTTTAAAAATATTTTTGGTAGCTATTGGATAGTTTACATACTAATGGGGTAGATAGAAATGCAGAGAAAAGAATGATTTATACTTTATAATAATTGTGAGATGTTTTGAACTGATAATATGCAGGGAAAGGATCAAGTTTAGTTGCTGCACTGACATTACAAACAGCTTTGTAGGCAGCTGGGTTTACAAGAAGTAGTTGCTACTGAAAAGACAATCATATGTCTAGCTGAGTATTTTCTCGAGAGGAGTTAGAATATATATCCTAAACGCAAAGGCTTTGAATTTCTTGTCTGGCTGTCCATTTTCCTGCAGTGCCTTATAGCTGTTGTACACAGAAATGACCAGAGTAGCTACTTCTCCAAACAAGTGGGGAGACAAGAGAGTGTGATATATCTGCTTTGAAACTGGTCATAATGTATACAACTGGATACTGCCTCCTCACAGCTTTTGCAAGTTGCTGAGATCTGGAAGGCTAAACTACAGATCTGGGATATTAAACTACAGTTTAATAGCTGCAAATGTCACTCATGAAAACTTGCTATCTCTAATGCCACAGTCAATCAAGTTGCTTTATAGCTCAGTATATTATAGCTCAGTAGGGAACTGAATTGCGGGAAGGAGTAAGATGTTGTGTTTTGAGGTTCAGAAGAACATTAATTATCTTTACATAAATGTACCTTTTCTATTATTTATGCACTTGTGGAATGGCCAAAGAAAACATGCTAATTTTTTTTAAATGCAATTATTCCACAGGATCCTTCAAACCAAAAATGTGGAAGAAAGAAAACAGTGTCCTTCAGCAGCATGCCATCAGAGAAGAAAATAAGCAGTGCCAGTGACTGTATCAGCTTTATGCAGGCTGGGTGTGAATTGAAGAAAGTTCGTCCAAATTCCCGGATTTATAACCGTTTTTTTACTCTGGATCCTGACCTGCAGGCGCTTCGCTGGGAGCCTTCCAAGAAGGATCTGGACAAAGCCAAGCTTGATATTTCTGCTATAAAAGAAATCAGACTAGGGAAAAACACAGAGACATTCAGGAATAACGGACTTGCAGATCAGATTTCTGAGGACTGTGCACTGTCAGTAATTCATGGTGAAAACTATGAGTCCCTTGACTTGGTTGCCAATTCAGCTGATGTGGCCAATATTTGGGTATCAGGATTAAGGTACTTAGTTTCTCGTAGCAAACAACCCCTGGACTTGATGGAAAGCAGCCATAATACCCCACGGTTTGCCTGGTTAAAAGCTGTATTCGAAGCAGCAGATGTTGATGGCAATGGCATAATGTTAGAAGATACAGCTGTGGAACTAATAAAGAAGCTTAACCCCACCTCAAAGGAATCAAAGATTAGATTAAAATTTAAGGAAATTCAGAAGAGCAAAGAGAAACTGACAACACGAGTAACAAAAGAAGAGTTTTGTGAAGCATTCAGTGAACTTTGCACAAGACCTGAAGTGTATTTCTTACTTGTGCAGATATCCAAAAACAAAGAGTACCTGGATGCCAATGACCTCATGCTGTTTTTAGAAGCTGAGCAAGGAGTGACCCACATAACAGAAGAAATGTGTCTAGATATTATACGCAGGTATGAGGTTTCTGAAGAAGGGCGGTTGAAAGGCTTTCTTGCAATTGATGGGTTTACTCAATACTTATTGTCCTCAGAATGTGATATTTTTGACCCAGAGCACAAAAAAATTGTCCAAGACATGACACAGCCTTTGTCACATTACTACATCAATGCATCCCACAATACATATCTAATAGAAGACCAGCTCAGAGGGCCAGCTGATATCAATGGTTATGTCAGAGCTTTAAAGATGAGCTGCCGGAGTATTGAACTGGACGTCTGTGACGGCCCAGATAATGAACCCATTATTTGTAACCGCAACAACATGACATCGCCACTTGCCTTTCGAAATGTCATCGAAGTAATAAACAAATTGGCCTTCTTTGCCTCAGAATACCCTCTTATTCTGTGCTTGGGGAACCACTGCTCTGTACAGCAGCAGAAGGTGGTGGTGCAACACATGAAAAGAATCTTTGGAAACAAACTGTACACAGAGGCACCTTTATCCTCAGAAGCCTACCTCCCATCACCTGAGAAACTGAAAATGAAGATCATTGTGAAGGGGAAGAAACTGCCCTGCCACCAGGATGTATTAGAAGGAGAGGTTACAGATGAAGATGAAGAGGCTGAAATATCCCGAAGACTGTCAGAGGACTTCTCGAGGGAACCAAAGCTGATCTGGCTCTGCAAGGAGTTGTCTGACTTGGTGTCCCTATGCAAATCTATCCAGTACAAAGACTTTGAGACATCCATGAAATCTCAAAATTATTGGGAAATGTGCTCCTTCAGTGAGGCAGAAGCCAGTCGGATTGCAAATGAATACCCTGAAGATTTTGTTAACTACAACAAAAGGTTTCTGTCCAGGGTATACCCGAGTGCTATGAGGATAGACTCCAGTAACTTAAATCCTCAAGATTTTTGGAACTGTGGTTGCCAGATAGTGGCAATGAACTATCAGACCCCAGGGCCCATGATGGACCTACACACTGGTTGGTTTCTACAGAACGGGGGATGCGGGTATGTTCTCAGACCTTCAGTGATGCGTGACGAAGTGTCTTACTTCAGCGCAAATACCAAGGGTATTGTTCCTGGGGTCTCCCCGCAGGTCCTACATGTCAAAATTATCAGTGGGCAGAATTTTCCAAAGCCCAAAGGTGCGTGTGCAAAAGGGGATGTCATAGACCCCTATGTCTGCATAGAAATACATGGGATTCCTGCAGACTGCACTGAACAAAGAACTAAAACTGTGCAGCAGAACAGTGACAACCCTATTTTTGATGAAAGCTTTGAGTTCCAGATCAATCTACCGGAGCTGGCCATGATCCGCTTTGTTGTTCTGGATGATGACTACATTGGGGATGAGTTCATAGGACAGTACACCATCCCACTGGAGTGCTTACAGCCCGGATACAGGCACATCCCACTGCGCTCTTTTGTTGGTGATATCATGGAGCACGTTACCCTCTTTGTTCACATTGCAATAACCAACCGAAGTGGAGGTGGGAAGGCACAGAAGCGTAGCCTCTCAGTGAGGATAGGGAAGAAAGCAAGGGAGTACACCATGCTGAGGAACACTGGTCTCAAGATTATTGATGACATCTTTAAGCTGGCAGTGCACCCATTGCGAGAGGCTACTGACATGAGAGAAAATATGCAGGTATGAGACTCCATTGTATGTGTTGGTGTGTCCTGAATGTGGAAGTGAAAGTCTTGGTGTGAGCTGCTGCTAGGGCAGGCTTGCTGAAGCTGGCAGAAGCTGGTGAAACTTCAGACCCACAGCTCTTGTCAACCTTTAAATGGACATGGGCAGGCTGATAGTTACAGGTGCTAACTAACAAGCAAACGTAAGATTAGGCAGAAATGCTTTAAAAATCAGTATGCCCTCTCTAAACATGTTTTACTGGTTAATTTTGTTTTCCTGAGAAAGCAGAATTGAGGGTACATTTGTGTCCCTTGCCTCTGGTCCCAAATACTATATTTCCTCGTTGGTTCTAAAAAACAAGCTTTTGTTTTGCTAATTGAGTGAGAGTTATGTTCTTAATTTTTTTTGGTGAAATATAAGGAGCAGTCAGTGAATGTGTCATTAAGGTCTTGTGTACACCAAAGAAACCCACTGTGCAAAGAGCAGCATGTTTTCCTGAGTGTGTGTTGCTACTGTTTGCCCTAGGGCTGCGGATGTTCAACATAGGCAGTGATTGCCACTTGGATTGCAGTTTCCTCCCTGCTGAATAGCTGTTTTGTCTTGGCTGGTTGAGGGCTGGCACAGACACCAGTGCCCAGAGGGTCCCCTGGCAATCTGTCCATGCTGCTGCGTGCAGCAGAGCCTGCTGTGGCCAGCAGCATCAGGGCCCAGGTGCACAGCACTGTCAAAAGTGCTTGGGTTGGACCTTGGTGGTTGGCAGGATGTGAAGTGGCAGCAAAGCCAAACAAGAACGTCCCCAGTGCTCTCTGCTGTGATGGGAGCAACTGAGGGTTGATTAAAGGACAACTCAACTCTGAGCTTCAGGCACTGCCTAGAAACAAAACTGAGTTGCATTAAACAATGAGTTTTCCATGATAAATAGCTCGAATCAGCCGTAGCTATCTCCTTGGTAAAGATACAGAAACAATTCATTTTTTTTCTCTTGAAAACAGGAGAAAAACATGTAGCACTTCACTGACCCCATTCTTCTGGATGGAGTCTAAAGCAAATGAAATGTTGACAGCTGGAAAAGTTTACAAAATGACATAAGCTTTAAATCACTCTCAAAGGAATTGTCTCAGCATATTTTTAAGAATGGGAAACTCTTCTCAGCCTTTCCTTTCCTTCAGGCCTTGAAAGTAACTAGTTTGAACTGCTGACTCCACCTTCTGTCTAGGTCAGGCACTATATGTGAACTATATAAATGAAAATTCTCTAAATTTGACTCAGAAACAGTATTAATGTGCCTTGCCAGCAAAAGTTCAGTAAAAGATCATGTTCTGGGGAATGCTGTGTAAAGACACAGTTTTGGATTTAACTGCATGCTGTCATATTTAATCAATGAGAAAAAAATAGCCAGGCATTGTCTGATTATTGGGGTTTTTTCAGCAAGTTGTGGGAAGAACATTTGCAAGGTATGGGTTGTTATGATATCTTACTTGGGTTTTGTGCATCTTGGTCACTTCTTGTACGACTCAAGAAGCTAAATGATGAGTGCATGTCAGCTGTATATCCTCTGACCTGATAAATAAATAAATCCTGGCATGTCAGTTTCGTTTGACCTGTATATCCGGTATTGATTTTCTTACATGTGACTTATGAAGGGGAAAGAGTGTGTGTGTTTCTTTATGATGTGATAATGTAAGGCTGCAAACAAAGTGAGTTTTTCCTGCTTGCCTTTCCCATGGGAAATACAAGGTCTGTCAAACTTGTTCTTGCTGGAGGATGATAATGATGGGAGAACAAAGTGATTACAGCATCAAAAGCAATTGGAGTCTAAGCAGTTGGGAAGAGAAACAGCATTTTAGGCTGATGGCTTAATATGCTGGGGACCAGAACTTGTCCCTGTTAGGGCTGGATTTGCAATGCAAAGTAGCTGAAGAGCTGGCAGTTGGGATGCTGAGCCTGGGAGAAAGCTGGGGCTGGTGGTAGGCTTCGGGACAGAGTGGGGCTGGCAGAGAATTCCTGTGTGAGATGGAATCCCGTGGTCCATGGAGAGCCTGGTGATGGTGAACAGCAGGATAGCACTGCCTCCCATCAGAGGGGAGAAGAAGAAAGGGCTGTCAAGGTGATGGCAGGCAGGGGGAACTGAGTGGTGAGTGCCACCCGTGCTGAAGTGTTTGTGTCCCTTGCCCAGAACGCCATGGTGTCGGTGAAGGAGCTGTGCGGGCTGCCGCCCATCGCCAGCCTCAAGCAGTGCATCCTGACCCTGTCCTCGCGCCTCGTCAGCAGCGACAACGCGCCCTCGGTGGCCCTCTGCATGAAGGACACCTTTCCTTACCTGGAGCCTCTGGGGACTGTGCCCGATGTGCAGAAAAAGGTCCTGGCAGCGTATGACCTGGTAAGCACTTCAGCACTGCTACCTCTGCCTTTCCCCGCTGTTGTGAGCGGGGCAGGCTGTGCCCGCTGGCTTTCACACACCCAAATGTTCCAGTTAAACAAACAAGGCTCTTCAAATGACTCGAGCTCTGCAAGTTGGCCTTCAATCGACACAATGCCACACTGGGCTTTTTGTTACTGTTTCCTTTTTTAAACACAGTTGTGGCTAGCACAGGTTGGCGTTTGAAGAGGACTTTGTTTACAAAACTAGTGGCAATTCAGCCTGTACTGGCACTGGTAGTCCTTGTCCTTGGGAAGCAGCAAGATTTGTGGCTGCCCTTCGCTGGCCTCCCCGCAACAGAGAACAAGGCCAGTAGATAGGGAGCTGAAGCATGGGAGTTCCCAGCAAAGCTGAGCCCTCCCTTTCCCTGTGCTTGCAGCAGCACTGTTAAGTACTGCCCCTGTCCCTGTCAGATGAAGTCAGTGTTACTCTTGGGGAGGGCATGGCAGTGTTGGAAGGGAAGGTTAAAATGGCCATTTTCCTGCACGGGGAAGGAGAGGTCAGTATGGTACAGGAATGCTTACACAAATATAGAGACACGAGCTGGAATCGTTCCAGATGAGTGCCACTGCTTGTTGTATGACATATGTCACTGCTGTGGATGACTGAGCAACAGCTGTGCGTGACTCCCAGCAGCAGAAGTTGCTGTCACACTGTGCCTCTTGGGCCGTGGGGGTGCCCCGCTGCTTCCCAACCTTTTTGGCAGTCTGCAGCAACTGATAGCAAGATGCCCAGTTCAGCCAAGCCTGACTGAAATAGTGCACCATGGCAGCCAGGCTGAATCGCGACTCATGTTCAGGGGACAGCAGTTTTTTCTGCAGCTTGTGTTCATGAGGAATAAAATGGTGAATAATGCTGGGAGTATTGAATTGCTTCCGGAGACCCTGATGTGTTACAAAGAGTGGTCACAGCTTTGACCACCTATTCAATGTGCCAAATGCCCACCTCCTTCCCATCTCATTTTTTGCCTTTATAACACACAGATTTTCAAGGGAAAATCTGCTTGTGGGGTGGGAGAAGACACTGATGTTGATTAAAACAGAAATACTAAAAGTACTCTTAAATAACCTCTGGGTTCCTTCCAGAATAGTTTCTAGTTCTTGGAAGTGATTAAGTTATGGTAATAAAATGCCAGCTATAACAATACCAGAACAAGGATTTGCAAATCCAGTTGATTGCCTTATTTTAGATGGAATCTTTCTAGGGTAGATTTGCTACATGGTCTCATGTCTTCGTGACAGAGCAAATGCCACGTAAATAAGAGATTTTTCTGTCTTTGGAGGCCTGCTTAATGGAGTTTTACCAAAATGAACGTGTCATCTCTTATCTTTGTAGTTATATACTGAAGAGTACACATGGGACTTTTCAAGGCCTCCTTGTACTTTGGAAACAGTTTTTCAATTTAAATAGGTGAAAGGCCTCTTTCGGATGTAGACAGAAACACTTGTATAACTGTTTTAAATAATGGTTGTTCTCACATTTGTCTCCTATGGGGGAAAATGTAACTTGAATGTCAAGAGAGCGTGCAAACAGTTCAAAATCAGAGAGAGAGAGAAGGGAGTTGTGCCTTCCCTACGCAAGGATTGATTTGAGATATAATTCTGTTAAGGAGAACATGGTACCTTTTTTTTTTACCCACTTTGGCTGTGACTGCCTCTTACTTTTTTAAAACTATTCACTTCTGAAAAGGAAAGCTGGATTTAATAAGTGGTTTTGCTACATTTTGGATGTTTGCCTTTTGAGACAATGCCAGCAGCAGAATATTGAAATCTATTTAGCCTTTTCTGTGTTTGAATAAATGAACTGTCTCTATCAATCTTGATATTTGAAATCACAGTGTGGGAAGGGGTTTGCATTTTCAATGTTGATGAGGGGCTTCTCCTTGCTATAGAATGACTTCATATAATCCAGTGTGTATTTCTTTTTAATATTTTTTTGTGCAAATGAGAGCACAAGGAGATGTTGGTGGAAAGCAATATAAAATATTTTAGCTTATTTATTGATTTTAGTTCAAGATATGCTACAGTTCAGCCTTTTACATTGTTGATAAATATGGCTTCAAGGAACTGGATCCACAAGTGCTT
Organism: Hypocryptadius cinnamomeus; assembly: GCA_013400635.1. Taxonomy (NCBI): domain Eukaryota; kingdom Metazoa; phylum Chordata; class Aves; order Passeriformes; family Zosteropidae; genus Hypocryptadius; species Hypocryptadius cinnamomeus. Next base: position 61,925 of record VYZP01048476.1, on the reverse strand, counting down.
GCTGCATGTCTCTTCACTTCAAAGCCCCTTTCAAATGAAAAGGCCTAAGAGCATTTTTAAATGCATAAAATAAAATCTGTTTATATTGGCTTGTCTCTTGTATGAACAGGCTATACTTCTTAATTCCTTTTACAGTAAAATGGGAAAAAGTTTGACCCTAAATCTCAGAGTGTGACTGCAGGTCTGCCCCACTCACTGGGCCCCACAGCACAGGGAGCTTGAGTGCAGGGCAAACGCTTCCTCACCACCTCTGAAAACGCTACTTGTGCCACATTCTTTGAGAAGCCTGCTTTGAAAATAATTTCTGATAAAAATGTGTTCGAATTTTTCCCCCTTACAGAAAATTGCCAACTGAATATACCTTTTTATTTTACCACGGAAAGCATAGCCTCTGCCTGTGTGCTTAATGGGGCATAAACAGGGCTGAGGGTCCAGGGAAATGGAGGTGCAAATGCTCAGAAACCTGCCACAATGATCTGGAAAACAATTAACTGTCTGTTCCCTCCTGCTCAGCCTTTGTCAGCTGTGAGATAGACAAAGGCCCATTTGTGCAGTTTGTTTGTTTTTTCCTGGGCAATTAATTTTTCCATTGTGCTCTGCATTAAATATTTTCTTTTGAGAGAGACCTTATTAGAATAAAATTTAATGTGCTTTGTTTAAGGAACCGGAACAGTTTTTCAGGACTGTGTTTCCCTCATTTTATGGTGGCATTGCAGTGGTTTTGTGGAGCTGTACTGTTGGCCATGCCTCATGTAGGAAGAGGCTTCATTGATAATACTGAGTTGTATAGGAGTTTCTGCAGAGGAGAGGAGGGAATAGGATTGGCCAAAATCAAGAAAATAAAGTGGACTGTTGACAATACACAGCCATTTTGAAAAGTGTGTCAATGATCAGAAATACGGTGTAGAATGGCTAATTTCAATGTACAGCTTTGGTAGATTCCATACATAGAGCATGCTGAATGGATTCTGGTCATGCTGTCACTGCTTCCCACACACACATCCTAGGATAGTGTACCCTGCCACTTTGAGCTGTTCTTCAGCGCTTTCCTTTCCCATGAGGAAGGGCTCTCACTCTGCCTCTCTACCTGTGTGCTCGCTCTTGGTGGTTGTTCAGGTGGGCAGCATGTGCAGTGTACCTCACAACCTGTCAAATTAATGCTGGTGTTCTTTGATCACACCTAGAACGAGTTACTCCATGTGAAGAGAAGGGATGGGGCCCAGCTGGACCTGACAGATGGTTGAATTATTCATTGCAAACAGTTATCCTGTGAAGTTAGGATTTTTTTTTGGTTGAGAATTGTTTGGAAACAGATTGTGGTTACTGTGTCTGCACGATATATTCATGTGCTGATGCAAGCATGCATGACCTCAGGGACACTTTTGCACTTTGCATTTCAGTTATTGGTTAAGCATTATTTTCCTCCAAGATCAAATGATTGAATCATTTGAAAATCAGAAGCAATAAACAAGTGAGAATAAATGTTCTTGGTTTTACCCAATCTCCTGGGTCATGGGGATATAGAAATTTTTCTAAGGAAAATGAGATGTCCAAGTTATCTTTATGTGTTTTCAAATTGTAAATAACAGAAGTGTAAAAAGATTGAACAATGAAGGACAGGATAGCTGCAGGTACTGCTAAGAGATGTAGGGTAGTTAAGAACATCTTGGCCAACATGGAGATGGATTGGGGATTTTTGAGAGGACAAGAAGCATCTGTGAAGTTGCTGGGAAATAAGAAGAGGTATTTTAATGGCAATGGTTTTGTTGCCAATGGATGTAGATCCATGCATGCTAGCAGAGGTGAACTGCTCTTTGTCTGCTGTTCTTTCATATTCAGTCTTTCTGGGTTTGTCTTGGTGCAGGCACGACTACATTCCCAAGAAGAAAGTCCTTTTTCCCAGTTATTATGTAAATGCAAAATGACTAAGTAGATTTTTGTGAGCTTTTTCACTGAAGTTCATACCTCAGCTGGGATATAGTCATCCCCAGAGGAGCATTTTTCACAATTTTCTAAGCAGCTGAAGACAAGGGATATTGCAGAGTACAGCATCCACTGCCAAAGAAGTGTCACGACGCACTGACGTCAAACACAGTCCAGCACATGGACATTGTCTTGGATTTGTATTTTTTTTAAAGAATTTTCCATCTAAAATTGGACATAGATTGGGAAAGTTAGTTTCTTTTTCCACTTCTTATTAAGGAAAGTCCTGTTTCTTTCTCTTCTTCTTACAATTCTCTCACCCACGGCTGTCAAAGTTTCTTGCTCTGATTGCCTGTGTGCATTAGTCACTTCTAAAACAGAACCAGAAAAGAGTCAAATCAGAACTTCCCTTGGAGAAGGAAGTTCCAGTTGGGTACTTCAGTTACGCTGTTTTAGCATAAGCATATTGAAAACTGACCTCTCTTTTTTCCTCCATTGCTCCTGTTGTTCTGTAGAGGACTGGTCTTCATGCACAGATCACATCCTGCAACAACGATTCCATATTTTCTCAGAAATATTTCTAACTGAAAACATGAAGTTGGAATTGCAGGTGCATTTTATGCAGTTTCTTCTCCAGTTTGTGTCAATAGGGTATTTCAGATGTTGCCAGCTCATGTAACCATCCTTGATAGCTGCTTCTCAGGCTGGGCAGTTGCAGGAAAAGACTCGGATACTGAAATCCGGCTTGAGCTATACAGGGACAGAGAGACAAGGTGAGGGACAGAATGGTGGCCAGCAGCATTCTTTCCATGTCCTGGCACTGCATACCCATCTTTCTTTTCTTGCAAAACTTGCTGACACACAGTTGATGCCTTGGTGCTTCTTGTCCCAGACGTGTACAAGAAATACTCAGTGCTAGAGGGAATTCTCTTCAAATTTTCATGAGCTCAGTTTTCTCTTCAGCTGTTTTTTGGATTGGTTGTGTTTTTGTAACCTCTTTTATTTTTGATTGATGGTGGGTTTGGTTTGGTTTTGATGGCTTTTTTGTGGTTTTGTTTTTGTGACCAGGCACAACTCTTTGTTGTCAATGAAAGGCATAGAAGATTGGAACAATGGCCATGAGGAGACACCTAAGAGAAAGCTTCCTTTTAGTCTGATGTTCAGTCAATTTCTGTTTTAAACTTCGGAATATTTATGAGAGGTTTCCTCAAACTGTCCATTTTTTCTCATTTTTCTTTCCAGCAGGAGCAGTACTTTAATTTGCCACCAGGAGCTTTTCCTCTCTTTTTTTGTCTTCTTTTGGTGAGACTGCTGTGTTAATTTCCTCTCTACTTTTCAATTTATAGAATAATTCACAATGAAAAGAAGCAATTGGTCTTTAGCACAAGAGTTCATTAAAGTAAAAAGAACATTCTTTTGTTCAGTTTATACTGATCCTGTGATTAAACCACCCTTATTACAGGCAATAAATAACCCTGTTAATTTCATGTGAGTAATATGATGCCCTCAATATTAAGATATTTTAAATTTCACTTAAAATTTATTTAGTTTAACAGAAGTGACAAAGTAAAGCATTGTTCTTTGTGTGAAGCACTGGGATTTTATGCTTAGACAGTGAAGTAAGACAGGTCAGTTATGTTTTCAACCCTTGGTCTGTTTCACTACCTGGGTCTCATATACCAGAAAAGGAGAGAACTCCTGGGTTTGTGCCAGCTCCTGCTTCCTATGCTTTTTGTGAGAATCCACCATTAGTGTTACAGAGAGCTTCAGGTGGGTTGAGATGAATCAAGTTTATACTTCTTCTCTATACCAGAATCAGGTTTTGTGTGCTTTCATTCTTGTTTTTGTCTGATTTCCCCCTCAACCCTCCAGTTATGTTAAACACATCAATCAGTAAAGTTTATCACCTTCTTTCTGACATGGAAAATGCAAATTATCCCAAGAAATCCTGCCAGCTTCAGCAGCTGATAAGAATTTCCTCCCTCTGAGTGGACCCAGATACCAACATCCATCCTCTAAATGTTGCTTTTCAGTAAATGTCACTTGGATGGTAATCCCTTGAAGCTCAGCATTCAGGAGTTAACACACTCTGGTGGAACACAGGAGTCCTGAGGGAGTAGGACATCTCTTGCTGTGTGAGAGTCACTCATGGAAGCGAGCTGCCATTTGGGAGCTGACATTAAACAGCATCCTGATGGGCTCCAGCCAGATGGCTGGGACTACACAGCTGCCTGGAGGGCTGCTCAGTGCAGATCTGAGCAGAGGAAAGATGCATGGAAATTTGTACTGAAACATGAGAAAGCTCACTCTTCACTTTTGAGATAGGTTGGTGGGTTTCAATACATTACTGGCAAAAGTGGGCTTGAAAATCTCAGGCTGTCCTGTGGTTTATGGGGTTCCTTCCCAGCAGAAAATCTCACAGCCCTCCATGTTGTGTTTTTAGGGCTTCTGGCTCTTGTCCCTTCCAGAAGAAGTAGGTGACATTCTTGAGCAGGGTTTCAGATGTGATGGCAGCTGGAAAAGCAGGGAATGATTCAAACTGGGAAATCATGGGCTCATTTCAAAACTAGTGACAAAAAAGAAAAAGCGTTTCTAGATGCCATGACCCTATGCTGTAACTTTATTCTTGGATATCAGTTACTTGCCTGTTACACTCTTGTCTGTTTGAATCAGTCTGTTCTTCCAAGTGAACATCCAGGCTTTGTCCTTGCCCTGTCCTGTTGTTGCCATCTTTTACAGCAGCATTAGGAAGCAGGACCTCGTGCCCTCTGAAACTGCACGTGCAGCTCTTGTTGAGGGCAGAGTCTGGCCTGTCATGTAGGGATATAGGGCCCTGCACACTGTGTTATCAGGGGTGGTAAAGGTGCCATAGGCCAGCCAAAATCTTACCTCATAACTGGCTTGGGTCCCACTATTTCTACCTAGTGCATTATTTCCTAAAGAATGTGAGAAGGAGGATGCCAGGTGATGAACTGAGGTTGTCCTTTAACCCTAGTTACTGAGCTGGGAACTCTGAAACCACTTTCAAGATTTGTCATGGGACAAAAGCTGCTTATTTTTGTCAAGATTACAGCAGATAGGAAGATGGGAACAGGTTAAATTCTGCTACATGATCTGTTTTTAATTGTTTGTTCTTGCTGAGCTGAAAGTAGTGAGACTTTGATGTTAGCATCAAAGGAGTGGAGGGTTGCTCTACCTACTCTGCAGTGAGGGAAAATTGACGTCCTAGTGCTACTTTGCTCTTAAAAAATGAATATAATACCTTCATGTCTGAGAATCCTTGAACAGGCACACCAGAAACTCCTGGGAGTAGGCCCAGTAGTTGCATGATTCTCAAGCCTGCTTTTTTGTGCGTGGTGGGATAATTCCTGTGGCTCTCTATATATATGTATGTGTGTATGTATGCATGTGTGAATATAAAAACCTCACAAGTCACATTCTGCTTGAGGGATCTGAGCACAGGAGAGTCTGACACATGGGATGTCCTGTACCAGCTTGGCTGCAGCTGACCTCACAGGGCAAACCTTGCTGCGGGGTAGGAAGCGCAGGCACAGACCCAGTGGGAACCCAAGCCCAGGGTGAGGGCTGCGTGGGGTGCAGGAGCCATGGAGGTGCTGGGATCTCCTGGCTGGACTGGACAGTGCAGGCACTGCCTCAGGGGCCCCAGCTCTGTGTGTGCAAGAGGTGCACGTTTGGCCTCTGGCTGCCTCTCCAGTGACTTGCGGGATTTTTGGGACTCGTACTGTGTTCACTGCTCAGACCAGCCTTTGGGATTTGTAGTTGTCAGCTGAATGGCTCCTTCAGCACAAAGGGGTAATTGTGCTGTGGTACAGAAAAGCCAGAGAGTGGGTAGAAATTGTCATTTCTTTCTAGATGACGAGTGAAAATATCAAAGAGCAAAAAAATCAATGTGATGCATGAACAAGTAAGTAATAAAAATGAAAGGCAAAGGACACTACTGAAAGTAATTTAAATCTCAGGCATATCCACTGGGCATGTTCTGTTAAAAAACAATTTTGCACTCTCTAGGTATATCAGGCTTTTTTCACTCTGCCTGTGAAGCTGATAATGGATTTTGTTTTCCATGTGTTGTTTTTTATATCAAAGGAAGGGGATAGGTATTTCTGTTAAATACAGCCTTAGTACATTTAATTAGAAATAAAGATGAGATGAGGAGCAAAATTTGGGTCTAAATTCCTCCAGAATTTGGAAGTTTGAGTGTGATAAGTGGAACCGTCTCTCGTTCCTTGTGTCTAATTAAAACAGTAAGATGTGCTAATTTGCAAGTGTTAATTTATTACTGTTATGCTGTCTTCCACTGAAATCATTGAAACCTACTACTTGGGTTTTCATATTTAGTGTATTTGAAAGCAGGGAGGCTTTTAGCAGTTGCAGCATTTCAGCAAAGCTTTCAGGTGGTGATTTTTCTAATATCAGGGTGTAACATCAGGCAGTCACTCTTCAGTTTGCTTCATTTCTAATTGGCACTGCTCTCCTGCTGTTTGTGTTTGTTTGAGGTTTGTGGTGGACATCCCAGGACAGTGAGGTTGTTCTCAGGCACAGTTTGTTATACAGCACATTCTTGCCTTCCGTACCAGATGTATGTACCACCTTTTGCAATTTCACAAAACAGAACAATGGAACAATATTCTTGTTTGCCTGGGCTTCTGAGAGGTTTTGGAGGCTTGTTACCATCAGAGGAGAATAGTATTTGCATGTAGGGAGGCTCAGGAAACTTCTCAGGTAAGGGACCCTCCATTTGTTTGCTGTTAATGGGCTATTCTAGGAAGATGTCTAAGTAGGGAGGTCTCTTGAAACTTGTGAGTAGGCTTGTTGAAATTGCTGCTTTTGGTTTGTTTGGTTTTAGGTGGATTTTTTTGTTTTGTTTTGATTTTTTGCGTTGTCTTTTCTGTTTAACTTCAACAGAAATATTGAGATCGGATAGGATTTGGATCTCAGTTTCTCAGAGGAGAAACTCAAGAACTACTATAGGTGTCTGAACTGTTGCATAGAATAAAATCCAGCAGAGGCTTAAGTACCTCTGGAAATCAGCTCTATTCATGACTTGGTAACATTTTTAATAACCACCTATGTCGAGGACTATACTTACTTCCCCTTTTAAGAAAATATCAGTTAGAAAGGGCTTAGTTGAACATAGAATGAAGTTTGTCTGCTATATCTGTTTTCTTCTGAAATCACTTGTGATTTCCTTCATATTGTTTGCAGTGGTGTCTCACAGATGTAAAACAGCTGTCCATTAACTTTTGGAGCAAAACATTTTCAGAGCAACTGATACTTAGCTTGATACAGATCTGGGAGGCCCCCATAGGAAGGAAGGATCCAATATTTATCATATTGCTCTCAGAGCAAACCTCCTCTCCAGTTTCAACCTTTCTACTTTCTGTGTGTTAGATGTTGCAGGAAACCCTAGTAATGCTGATTTTTTTTTTTTTTTTTGACAGATGATTCAAGAGAGCAGGGTTCTTATTGAGACGGCAGACACCACTCATGACAAGATTGTTCAGTGCCAGAAAGCAGGTAATCCATTTATAGTGAGCAGTTCTGGGTGGAAGATGGGAAATAATGTGCTATCATTTACTTACAGTTTGTGACTAATATAGCATTTTTCACCTGGATGTAAGTGAGCATTTTGGTCTTTCTCTGGCATGCTCTAACCTCCTGAAGGCTCATCTCCCAATAGCAATGCAGGTGTTGGATCAGACAAAAAATACTCAGCTTTCACCTTAGAAGCTCCATCTGCTCTACAGCTCTGAACTGTCTGACAGCATTTAAATTAGTCAAATGAACCAAAAAGGCACTAAAAAGAGGGGGGTGAGAAGGCATGGTGCCTTTACTGAGTGCATTCTCTAGCTCTGTTTTTCCTTTGAGCACAGAGCAGGAAAGAGGTTTATATACCCACAGGACCACAACAATTATAAATATTATTGTTTCTGATAGGCATTTCTGGATTTGGCAAGTGATGCAGACTACAGCCATTTCCTTCTATTAAATGTAAATAATGAATGAAACTGCTGTCTTGTAGTTAATACTTTAATTCATCACTTTAATTAGGAGAAACTGGAAGCTGTTTCAACAGTAGCATTTAACTGATTTCATGTGGTGCAAGAGCAGGATGGAGCCTAGTCTCTGCTCTTTAGCCATGCTGGCATTGTGGTAGCAAAGGGACAAGAGGCAAGCGGCCATGTCTGGCTGGAGGTCGTGGGCCTCATTGTGACATGCCTTGGGTTCTGTGTATCTGCATAAGCAGCACAAAATCCCTCTGCCCAAAGCCTTCATTGTGTGCACAGGGTTAAGGAACGGTAACAAGGAAATGCAGCACCAGGAGCATCTCTAGAAGGTAAAATTTAAGAGCAATACTTAGCACTAAACTGTGCAGACTCTCAGCAGCATCAGCTGCTTTTCTGCCCAGCTCGATCTGTGCAGAGAGAAGAACCCATGACATTTGCCTGGGCCCTGGTGTCTTTGTGAGCAGGAGATGTGTATGGAAAATACCAGTAGTGCAGTACTGCGCCACCACACTGATTTCCAGAGTTTCATGCAGTTCCCCTCTCCCTCCTTCCCCCTGGGGGGAAAAAAAAAAATAAATCACATGTGTTCAGTTTGCTTGTATTTTCATTTCTGTTTGCTTTATGAGCCTTAAAATTTCTGATTGAGAAGGCAACTGGAGAGGTAAGAAGTGCTTCTCTGAAGCCATGGGATTTAGAGAGAGGAAAGGACTAAGAGAGAGATATTGGCAAATATCAAACGGAGTCCCTCCCCGTGCTCATTTGCCAATTAGTTTGTTGCAAATGTTACCCAAGCAAATTTTCATCTAACACTTTAAATGTGGTGAGATGAAGCACTCAAAATTAAGAGGCGTCAGAGGTATAATTGCCTGTGACAATGTCCTTTACCTCACCCCAGTGCTGCTTCCTTTGAACATGTGTTCCACCAGACCTCTGGTTCATAGCCTGTTTTGGAGTGGGTTCTGTGTGCCTCAGGGTCCTGCTGGTTCTCCCAGTCTGGTTCTTATGTGACTGGTTTTTTATTGTTGTTTTTTTTAAATGTGCAAGCTCAGCCCAATGCACAGTGGTCAGCAGCAGCCTGGAGGACTGACCCCACTAAAAACTTTCGCTGGTGTTTGCTACCTGCAATCTAACAAATGTTTGTGGCTCCCTCTTTCTGGGGCAGTGCTGTATCCAAGTTACAGATGGAGAAGTGAGGTCCAGAGGGAAGAATAGCTAAAAGGATGCTGCATGAAGGCAGGGCTGTCCACGTAGAGCTAAGATCCATTAGCCTTCTTATGTTTTCCCAGGACAAAGCAAGTAATTTGAAGATTTTCTTTTACTTATTTAAGTGAAATGATTTGTAAGTTGGTTCACATGAAGCACACCTGCAAGGAAATCTTGCTTGGGGTGCAGTTATTTAGACAGTTTTCCAAAGGATGTACTGCAGGAACTCTGTTAGCCTTCACATGCAAAGCCTGTGAATGGGTGAAGTTTTGGAATATAAACAATAGAGAAACCTTGCATTGTGTGGGGTTGAACAGCCTCAGTGTTATAGCTCCTGGAGTCAGTGCATGGGAAGGAAAACCAATGTTAGTCTTCCAGGAGTGCTTTGGGCAAGCTGTGCTGAGTGCAAGACTGCCTTGGACTGTCCTTCAGCCACCTGCCAAGCTGCCTCTGCATCTCCACTGTACAGATGTTCTCTCCATGGGCATTTCTTTGATGTCATTTCAACGAAGCTCAAATTTGTGAATGACATTTATCCTAAAGTGTTAAGGGAGGGAGAGCTATAAAAGACGGAGCTTGGTTTGTTCAGCCAGGATAGGCTTCAGATGCTTTGGAGTTAGTGCCAGTTTGGCCTTTGTAAGGTACAAATTAAGGGAACACAAGCAGCTCTTTTCCATTTTGTCTCTCAATCTACACCAGACTCAGAGAAATGGTTGCATACACTGTGCAGATCTTGTGAAATTGGTGGGCTAACTGGATACCTTAAGATTTTTAATTTGCTCCCAGATTTCCCAAATTTTTGTATCCAGCAACAGATCTGCAGACGTTTGCCACAGAAATTAGCAATGAAATGCAACAGGGCTGTGGTTGGAAGTCTCAATTCTCCATGCTGCAGGAGTCACAGTCCTGTGATTAGAGTTATGTGCTTTTGATGTAATTTATCATTGTGGAGTACAAGGGCTTTTCTGTATGACTGATTAAGATTAATGAGGAGATGTGCATTGGAGCCTACATTTGCTGTGCTGAACAGGTATCTTCCACATGTGTCAGACAGCCTTCCAAGGTGCAAAGTCATCAACACAAGGAGAGTGACAAGCGACTGCCTTTTGTCACAGTATTGGCAGCAGTGCAGGCTGCAGGCAGACGTGCTGAAGGAGTGTCTGTGCAGGGACCAGTGCTTGTGTGGAATCCCAGCACTGGCAAGGAGAGCCACAAACCAAGTGGAAGCACAGCCCCAAAACTGTACATGCCACCTTTATTCTGGAAAATGTTCTCCCAGGATGGAGTCATAAAAAGAAAAGGAAGGGGAGGGAAGCACAGAAGGAGGTTGTAGGAAGTCCCAGCTGTAAGACCGAAAATGCTCACTCAACATTTTTATAGGGAAAATCAATTGTGCATTGAGTGATGTGGCAATCTGTGTTTTTAGGAATGGAATTCCATGAAGAGCTTCATAACCTTGGGACAAAAGAAGGTTTGAAAGGAAGAAAATTAAGCAAAGCCATTGAGAGTTTTGCATGGAATATCACAGTGTTGAAGGTATGCATAGAAAGTACCACCTCCTGTCTCATATTAACTTTATAAGTAAACCTTTGCTCTTTTAGCTTCTCTGTTTGTACATCTCACTAATTCTGAAGACACAGAATTAGTGAGATGTTCTTTTTTTAATGGGATGTATCAATTACCCTCACTTATTGATATTTATCAAATATATGAATTACGCCTCTGATTTGGAAGCTGTGAAGGGAATTTATCTAAGCCTTGAACAGAAGATGGCTTATGGTTTGTATGATCAGGGACATGGGTTTGGTTGTCTGTTCTGCCCCATGCACCCAGAAAGTGACCTGTTTGAGGTCACTGTGTGTCAAATACTTCTTTTGTAAAATGAGAACTGGAGCATCTCTTTGGGAAGGGATGGGGGCTGCAGGGGCTGTCAAGAAAAAACATGAGGAATATTGTAGATCCTTCAGAATTATGTTTCCAAAGTGGAGTGCTGTCCAAACAGCCAAAGGGGGATTTTCACCCCTTCATGGTGGCTGTGCAGGGACATACCACAGGGTGAAGTTGTTACTTGCTGGGCTTTAGCCACTGGCTTAGCATCAACCAGCCATGAATTGTCATGGTAGCTGTGTGACTGAGCCAGGGTGAAAACAGCTAGGGACAGCCAGGGATGGAAAGAGGAGAGGATTTGCTGGAGCCACAGCAGAAGACAAGGAGAGGGCCTGAGCCAAACATTCAGGTTGTTATCATTCAGCTCACACCTTTCACAGCCTCATTTCCCACCTTGCTCTGATAGTTCACAATTCGCTTTGCACTGTCCCAGCTGCTTCCTTGCTCCAGCTCCCAGACTGCCCTGTCTGGCAGCATCTTCCTGTGACCTCCCAGTCCCTTTGCTGAAATCCCAGAGGAAGCCATTTCATGAAAGGGAATTTTTACTAAGTTCCTCATCAAATACACCCCTAAATGTAGCATGCGAGAGCAGTAGGACAGGTACGCAACACCATTCTGGTGCTGGAAAGAGCCCTTAACATGCCTTGAGCAGGAGAAGGAAAAAGTAATTGGGAACAGAGAGGCTGAAGGGCAGAAGAATGTGGGAGAGGCCATTTGTGGTAAAGAAGGGTTAGAGAAGATCTGGAACACCTGTGGTTTCCTGCATACCTTGATTCACCATGAGAGAGTGGAAAAGTGAGGAATGGAGTCAGTGTCAGCTCAGTTAATGGGATCTCTCATGAAGAGAAAAGTCAACCAGTTCAAACTTACTGACTTAAATAGATAACCTATTCCACACAGAGCAATTGAGGTTAGTAGCTAGAGTCATCCCCTACTCCTGCCCCAAAGCACACTAGGCAGTTCTGAACATTAATCTGAATACCTTTTGCTGTGTTAGGTAAAAGAAATGTCTAATGATCAGAGTCACTCTAAATGTTTTGATTTTTTAGGTGTTTGTCAAATATGAAGTTTGCACCTCTGAGGGTGACCTATGATTAATGAATATACAAGTAGGGTATCAAAGAAACAGTTTCCATGGAAAATAATTGCTGCCTAGCACATATTGTCAGCTTACTTAAGAGAGCTTTTAAAAAATCTAGTTAAGGTCAAGGAATAATTTACTTGTTTCATTTGTAAGCCACAACTTCTTTTCTACCTTTCTCACACCATAAAATATTAACAGAGTTTGTGACAACCATCCATGAAATGCACATGAAACATCTTTTCATTCTGACTGAAGTCCAACTCAGGGATGACATTAGAAAACTGGGAATGAAGTTGTGCCTCGGGTGTGTGATATGAAACCATCAGCAATTGTTCTGTCATCTCTTTTTTCTTTTTTCCCTTAAAAATACTGTCCTTCAGTGACCCTGCCCATAACAAACCTGCATCTCCTGTTTAGCACTGAGTCCTCTCAGTGCTGGTGAGAGCCATTCAGGAGGATTTAGTGGGAAGAGACTGACAGCTCCACCCCAATCAAGCCATAGGTGTCCTCCCTGGGTCCAGTGGCAGGGTGGACATTACAAATATATTTCACTGGATGTTGTTATAGGGTTGTAAGAAAAGGAAGAAAATATCCCATAACATCTCACAAATGCATCAGCTGCTTTACATGAGGTGAGTGAATGGCTGATGAGAGAAAGCCTCTTTGTGTGCTCAGGGTTGTTGGAGGCAATTACATCACGTGGCAGGAGTCAGTTTGTGTGAGGTGCCCGTGAGCAATAGCAGGTATTGTGTTGTTCTTGTGCTGTGAAATGATTAATAGTCTTTTCCTAGGCTAGTGAAGCCAATACATATTTAATTAATGTGTTTCTTTATAAAGACTCATTGCAGTAGGTAAGCTTTGAATAAAAGAGGAGATGCAATAAGAAATTGCTACTGGCAAAATCATTAAATAGCTACAGACTGCAAGATTAAAGTGTATTTTATAAAAATCCTAACTGTGGTCATTTGTCATGTTTAAAAATTCCCTGGGGTACTTTTTAGAGGTGAATCAAAATAGTATGTCAGTTTCTTCCTTAGTTTATATAAACTTAATTACATATTAGTAATACCCACTATAAGGACAAACTGTTTGCCAGAAGGTAAAAATGTTACTAAAAGAATGGATGTTATAACTTGGTGACAGTCTAACTAGTCAGCTTTGATATCAATATTTATAAAATGTCACATCTTGCTCTTTTGGTTCCATGTTGTGTAGAACACTGTCAGGTTCACAGTCAGTAATACTGAGAGGCAAAACTTAAGTACGCTAGACAGAAGAATCATGCTCTCACAGCAATATTACAGAAATAGTTTAAATGTAGTTTCACTTTAACTTTTATTTCTATGCAGCACCAGCTCTGTCTCTTTGTTTTCCTCTCTGTATTTAATTGAGTGCCAGTAGAATGCAAAGGTAGTGAAAGAAGTTTTGTGTTAACTCCCTCACAGGGACCATGGTGTTAGGAACCCTTAATTTCACCCTATGAGGCATGCAAAGCTGCTCGGCTCAGCTGAGGCAATTGTTCTGGTATGACCCTCCCTTGTCACAGAAGGTCATTGTTAATTTTCATAAGGTATTTCATGTTTTTGAAACAGGTGACTGTCCCTTTCTCAGAGCAGAGGCTTTTATGTAGTTGTGTGGGCTCGTGTTTGTTTCTCCCCAGATGCTGGTGCTTCTCCCGCCTGCCTGGCAGGGCCCCCTCTGCTCTGGTTCCTGGGGCTGCTTTTGCAGAGAGCTCCTCCTGCCTGCACTGGGAGAGAGGGGAGCACCAGAGCCTGGAAGGCAGAAGCTGAGAAGCCTCCTTGGAGCAGTTCTGATGAGTCCTGAGAGCAGGGACATAACCCCTGCCATAACCTCAGTGCCGCTGTAGAGTGCTGGGTGGTTTTCAGGTCAGGTACATGTGGGTGATGTCCTGCAGAGCCGGGTCAGGCCTGCTCCTGGCCTTCTCGGCACAGGACAGAGCCAGCTGCCACCTCTCCTGGGGCTCTTCAGCCCACTCTGTCTGCCTGTCCTGTGGCATCTTGTACCAAGCATTTTTGCAGTAACTGAGGCACTCTCAGCACCTGTCACATGGGCAAACCACTGATTCAATGACTTCTATATGAGGTTTTGAGAGTGTTTGTGGGGAAAAAAGTTGTAGCCTGCAAAACTACTTTAATTGCTGAGGAAAAACTGTCACAGACTGCCAGGAGGTGTTCACTCAAGCAAGAAGTTGGGATCTGCCTGAGTCCCAAGAGCCTGGCAAGTAAGTCAAACAAAGTTTGAGTATGTTGACTGTGATTCAGATTAACTGCTCTCATGTGGACATGCTTTGACAGCCTGCAGACAGATTTTTCTGGGCTCTTTGTGCTTTGGTGGGTCAGCACATACAAAGTGTAGAAACAATACCAAGAGGTACTTGTATGTTGATGGTAAATATCCAGATAGTTAATATGCCAACATGCCTGCTTATTTAAAGACAAAACATGGGAAAAAGAAGATAAAAGTGGTGTTTACTGTTTTGGTCTTCTGCTGAAGGGCAAAAGACTCAAATGTTTGATTCTAGTCCGCTCTGAAATGCACATGTGTTTTTAAATCTTTTTTTGATCCCCATATTAAGATTTCGCCCCTGCTGTCTGTCTGTTCTGTCTGACTAGGACTCCAACTATTAGTGCATGACATGAGACATCAAGTGGTTACATTTTCAGGGCTTGTTTCAGCTCTCATCCATGAGGGTATCTGTTAATTATCCTGCATTTAAATGAATGCTGATTAGCTATATCAAGAGAAGTCTGTCGAATGCAGAAGGCATACAATTATTAAATTGCTAATGCAGTTCTTTCTTTGGGGGCAGCCTCCACAATTTTATGATGTGGTTGTGATCAATGTTAGCTCTAGTGTACGTGATTTTATGCAGCAGAGCTGTGAAGAAATGGCACTTTTGCAGGATGATGTCCTTCAGTTGCTTGGGAGACCTGCAGCATTCCAGACCCCCTCACTTGGGTGGCAGAGCCCCAAATGCACACTTTAAGGCTACTTGCAGAGATAAAAGCGAGATTTCTGACAGATGTACGTACAGACTGCCTGCCCTCACCTAAACTGAGGTGAATTTATCATCACTATAAGGTATCAGTTTCCTTTTTGAAGAAAAACGACTTGTCAGTGATTGATATTCTAAAGCACCTTAAACACAGTGTTTCTGATGATCTTTGGAAGAACTAGGTCCATTCTCAGCCTTAATTTAAGGATTTTTATAGTGCACTATAGGAGCGTTTTTGAATGGATACTCTACAGTATTACAAAATCTTGAGACATTTATATGGGTCTTTTCATATCAGTCCTTTTTCCTGCAGTTAGGCACGAACCATGGCTTTTTTCCTTGGCATGCTGCAGAGTGGACAGCAGAGCAGCACAGCAGAATCGTAGGAACCTTATATGTAGTTAAGCACAATGTAACAATCTGTTTTGCCACTTATTATTTATTGTTGCAAAAGGATTTGCATGACAATTTATGCTATCTAGATCTCAAGTGAGAGCATGATGGATTCATGAGTCCCCACAAAGCTGCTGTATTCTATGTACATATATTTTATTCACTCTAAGTGTCATTTAGGCTTTCCTCTCACCCCCAAAAATTCCTGATACCCTATCTCCCTCTTTTTCCCGGCATATCTCTGTGGACATAAGCACATTGGTGCTCAATTTATGAAACATAAAAAATAGATTAAATATAAGCCATAGTGTCTTAGCAACAAATTCTTGTTATTTGCTGTCATCTTCTGACAGTGATAGTCCAGCAGGAGCAGTAGGCAGGAGTGGTTTGTGTGGCTTGGAGTTTTTATGCCTGCCTTTAAATGCAGGGCTCACTGTGCTGTTCCATGTCAACTCACCTCATGTCTACTCATACCCAGATAAATGCATTTTGAATGTGATTATCCCAAGGCTCTTTTTCCAGAGAGACTAAATATCTTTTCTGTCTAGCTTTCTAGTCCCCACATTGTTTGCATTTGCTTTGCTGATGCAGTTCAAACTTTTGAACTAAGAGCAGTGTTTAAAACTTTTAAACCTCTCCAGACTGTGTGCCCTGGCTAGTTTTGAAGGCTCTGCTGCCTTATGCCAAGACATGCTCAGCTCCAGTGGAGATTATCTGAGCCAGTCAGTCTGTGATTGAGTGGCAGATTTTACAAAAGTGAGGAAAGGCAGAGCTGTTCTACTAATTCACGTAGTGACTAGATCAGCTTGGTCTCTTACACATGAACTGATGACAAAAAGGAGAAAATTAATAAAAAACCAGCTGGCTTTCTGAGAGTGCTAGAGACATGGTAAAGAGGGCATCAAGGTGAACATCCATGTAGTCCTGTAAATATGACTAAAATTTAGTTCAACCTGTTTACTTGGAAGCAGTTAATTTAAAAATAGAGGGAAAGATGAGGGAGGAGGTGGATTTAAGTTTTTCTTTATTGAATCTGAGAAAGAGTCTGGAGGAGCCCCATAGGAACACAGCTTGTTCCCAGACCTTTGTGTACTCTGAATACAGAGGCAAGTGCAGTGGAGGCTCCCAGCTTCAGGGCTGGTTCCAGGGCAAAGCCTGTGCTCCTGGCTCTCAGGACAGGCTCCAGGGCTCTTCTGTATGTGGAGGTGTTGCAAGATTTTTCTGGGATAGGGGATTTAGAGTCCTTTGAATGATCTTGAGTTATGAGATAAGGAGGTAAGTGTAAATGTTGTGCTTCACATGCCAAGCTGTTTTGATCAGTGTATTTTGTAAACCAAGGGAACCAAACCATGCAATTGTTAGGCAGGATAGGTAGATCTTTCTTGTACTTAGCAGAGTGCTGTTCTCTGCTGATTTGGTTGATAAAGACCTCCTCCATAAATGGTGAATGCACTGGTTTTTGTTTGTTTTGCGCAAGTCCAAAGGCAGGAAACAGAGCTCTTTACCAGACAGTCTCTGAGGATTTTGTCAGTTGTATCTGGTGATGGAAACTTCTCAAGTTACTTCAACACTGTGTATTAGGGTAAAAGGAGTGTAATCCCAGTCCATCAGGAGTACTAGTTAATCAGCTGGAATGTCCTGTTATTCTTGGCCCTCAGCCATGCTGCCAGAGCATTGCTCCAGGGAGGATGTAGTGAGCGGTCTCAACAAGTACAGCATGACCTCTCTAGGTACCTGGCTGTTCCCTGCGAGTTTTTGAAGCCCTAATGGTGCTTCTGACAAGGTCTTTGTTTTCTTGGCCAAGGAAAATTCCGAGACATGAGTTGGATTCAGAACTAGCTAAATATTTGTGTGTATTTAAAATACACGTGAAGGCCACCCAGACAATCTTAAATCTTCAAGTACCAACTGCTGGCAATAGCAGGGTCTAAGCAGAGAGCAAAGATTACCAGGGCTCACAGCTGTTGATGATCTCCTTCATGGTCCTGTGAGTTTCTGTAGGGCATGAAGTCCCAGGATAGCTTGACAAAGAGAAGAGACTTTGTCCCCTGTTACTCAGTTATTGCTGGGGTTTTGTTGAATAATGTCACAGCAGGAGTGTTTCATTCAGCAAGGAATGATTGTCCAGACATTCAGATCAGGCAGAGTCTGTGTTTATCTGTCCAGGCACAGGGACCCACGTGGGCCTGCACTCGCCTGCCTGCAGTGCTGGTGCTTGTGAGGAGCAGCACTCACTCCCCAGTGACACACAGCCCCTGCAGAACCAAACCAAATTAATAGTTTCTGTTCTTCCAGGGAGCACACACAGTTTTCTGTCTTTTCTCCAGCCTTTATCACCTATTGGGGTAAAAAAATAGGACTGGAAGGGCCTGTGAGAAGCTATGTAGTTCCTCCTGCTGGTGAATATTTAGCTGCTGTGGATCTAAGCTCTGCTCAGGTATTTGGCATGGAAGGTGCTTGGTATGAGGCTGTGTTTTCCACGGTGATACCCAATACCTGGTAGACTCAGGGAGCCATCTGGCTGTTGGGGAAAGAGCTGAGTCATCTGAGCAGAAAGGTGTGTTTCTGCCAATTTCCTCACTTTGATCTTCTTCCTTCAGTGCCAGGGCTCTGTTCCTACAGGTGTTTCACAATGGTGGGTTTAGGGACAAGACCTTCCTGCAGTCAGTGTGGACCCAAGTGTATGACAGACTAAAAATGGAGGGTCACTGAAGTTCATCCAGAAAATAACTACTGTGACATGCCTTCCTTTGATATGAACTTTTTCTTTTTACTGTAATACAGAGTTCTGAAAGTCAGGTCTAAATATTCCTCCTTCAGTTCCATTGGGATGGGTTTGTATGTGTGCAAACACACATGCATGTATGTATACAGGAGGTGAGACAGGCCATCGAATATATGTGCAAAACAACAGTAACTGTGACACAAAAGGAAAAGATTAGAAAAAATGAAAGGTGGTATGAAAAGCCCTGAGTGATACTTTTCTGAGTTCTTGAATTTGACTAAAATAAGCCAGAGATGGATCTCAAGCAATCTTGTGATACCTTTTATTTTGAGTAATGCGACAAATTGCCAAAAGCCATGGATCTGATGCCAAGCTGCTGGCTGTGCATGCAGGGTGAGATGCATTGTGTTGTGGTGGGAGACAGAGCCAGGAGCATGTGGGGTCACTGTGCCTGGTACCCCTTGTGCCAGGGCCACCTCAGCAGCATGGGCTTTGAGCCCAGCCAAGGGTTGGCACACTGAGGTGTTGTGCATAGAAAACCACTTTTAGTGTCACTTGACAAATGGAGGCTTGTCAAGATGTTTGAAAGGCAAAATAGATGCCCAGCTCTTTCTCTTGTGTAGGCTGGCAGCTCAGCAAAGCCCTCTCCTTGGCTGTCTGTCCTAACTCCATTACCTCTCTGTGCTTCACTGTCATCTCAGTCTTTACTGTTTCTTCTCCCCAGCCTCAAATCCCATTCCCTCTGCCTTGCCCCAGTTGTATCATCTAAATCATGCCAGTGTGGGGGACAAACCACCTGTGACCCCTGCCCTTGATGTAGACTAAGCTTTGCATGGCTCTAACGCTGTCCCTCATCAAGATGCAGTTCCTGTGAGTTATTCCTCTGTACTTTGTGCCACCTTTGCCCTGGGGTGGCTGTGTGGGACCTGGCACTTCTGTGCTTGTGTCTTTGGGGCAGACCCATCACAGCCTGAGTCCCATCTGTGCTGCTCACGTCACTGTTCTCTACCAGCCTGGCAGGCATTTTGTCACCTGGGTGTGAAGGCCAGCTTCTCCTGAGGGGGTGTGTCATTAGGTCCAAAACCTCTGCAACTGGAAAAGTAATTAATAATGTTCAGGTGGAATACAAAGAGAGTTTGTTCTCTGAAAGCTGTTTTGGGCAGCAACAAGATTATCACCTATGAAGAGGTTATTTGAAAAATCAGCAGGTAGGGTCACAAGTTTCTTGAAGATCATAATCTTTCGAGGAGAAGTAGCTCCTCCTGCATGTATGTGCTTGGGCAAAACTGTGCTGGAAAGTTGGTACTATTGAGGGGAGGCAGTGGGAAAAGGAGGGGTGGCGTGAAGGAAAAGTGGATGAATGTAGGTGATTTTCCACCAAAGGAGGATTGCTTGGGTATAAAATCTGGGTCAGTTTTTACTGACCACTCTCAGGAAGAGACAGTGCAGGCAGAAACTGCAGGTGGCATAGGAACTTAGGCAACTTCTGCCATCACCCCCTCCCTCTCCTGCAACAGTGACGTTTTTATTTGAGGTATGGATATCAAACACTGCTGTACTTGCAGTGGAGTTAATTAACACAACCTGGAAGACATGGAAATTGGGAATCTAGTTTGTGCCAATCAGACAATGTGACCTTGTTCAGAGGAATTAAAAAGGCTGTAATGAAAGCATGAGTTTCTGCAGAAATTCACACATTTCTTGCTTCTATCTGTCAATGGCTGTACTAACAAAGAACAAGAGACAAGGACCTGCTGCCTCTGTCAGGTGTTCTGGATTGCAGGGTAACCTAAACAAAGCTGCCAGCCCTTCCCTCACAGCTCAGGCAGCAAGGCAGGGCTGGGAGCCTTTGCTCTGGGCCCTTGAGTGGCACTGGGTGAGTGCCTGAGGCAGGACCACTGCCCCAGTGCCTGGCACTCACCGAGGGGCTTGGAGAGACCTTTTCCTTCCTGGGCTGGCAGTGGCCCACACTACCTTGCCTGTATGTTTATTCATGCCACTGAAAGCCTCAGGGAGTGGAGGGCTCTGGGCATCCATGGTGGGTCTCCATGAGTGAGCCTCCACCCACAGCTACTTTCTGAATTTGTTGAGTATCAGGGAGAGACCAGAACACTGATTTGTACATGGCAAGAACATTAAGAGAGAATTGCTTGTACATTGCTTTTTTCCAGCATTTGCTTATTGTTAAATCTGTGCTGTGCCATTCCCTGGGAGCTGTAACTGGTATTCACCTGAAATGGTTGTGTTTGAATGGTATGTGATAAGAGGTTCAAAATCTTCTAAAAATTATTCTTGTGGTATATTTAGAGCTCCTTACAGCTCCTGTTAGCAGATCACATACAGTTTGCCAGAGCTTAAAAATTATGACAAGCTGACTGCCCCTTTTGTTGTGTGAATTAGGTGCCAGCATCTACAAAAGCTTCTCCCTGTGGTGCAATGGGTATCTAATTTAAGATAGTTCCTTGGGGGAGCTCAGGAGGTGATGAAAGCTGCTGGTTGCTCCATTGGAACTTCCTCCTCTGCAGTTGCTAAGACGGTGTTTGGGTTTTCACTGGCACAGTCAGTGGCCTCAGTGAAATCCAGGTATATATTTTATAATGGAGCAGTATCTGGCCCTTGTGCTTGGTTGAAACTGGGGGCTGGCATGTCTCTGTGTGAAAGCCAAGTCCTCACCTTCTCCCTCCTGAGCATTGATAAAAATCCTCTCCATATGTCAGAATGTGCAAAATGCGATTGTTAGCCGGGACCTCTGACTTCTTCTGTATTTGTTTGAGTTTATGAGTCATGGGAGCCAACTCTGAATCCAGCAGGGAGTGATTTGGTGGCACGACCTTCCCCATTTCATTGTGCCAGTCTAGATTCCATTACTGCCTCCTGACATTGAAAAGTGTTCATCCACACTACTACGTATTCTGAGGGTTGTGGTTAAAGTAAAATGCTCTTTAACTCAATGGTGGTATTGATTCATATTTGTTGTCTGGAGCCACTAGCAGTAGAAGGCTGTGGAGTAAAGACTTCTGTGTTTACATGTCTGATTATTGGAAATACGGGTCTGCAGGGATGGCTGGAACAGTGAAAAGCCACAAACTGCATTAAGTGAAAGTTGTGGGTGTTCAGGCAGACCAGGCATTTGCTCTGCAGTTATTCTCCCCTAGATCATGGTAGACCCCATAAGCCCTAAATGCAGCAGGCATTTCAAAAACCTTGCACAGGAGCTATGGAAATGAGAGGTCCAAGTACTTGTGGGTGGAAGTATGTTTTCACTGTAGGAACAACGGATTGGGAAACTTCAATCTTGTATTTTTGACAGCTGCAGTCTTCTTTTACATGGGTCAGATGATGAATTCAAGTGTCAGGTGATGAAACCCGTGGGAGATAAAGGACACTTTCTTATGGGTCATTTCCCCAGGTACAGGTGGGATGCATTTGAGAAGAAAAGCAGAGACAAAACCAGTGATTCATGTGCTGAGGCAGCTGCTATTTATTTTTAGATCACAAAAAGAAAAAGATGGCATTTCTGATGTCAGAAAGGCGATTACATGAGAGCAGTCAGAGGAATAAGTTAAAAATGCATATTTAGTAGCTCTTTTCTCCAGTACCCTCTGTGCTACAGATACAGGTCTGGCATTGGCAGGAAGAGCCTGATAGGCTGTGATTGCTCTGAATAGTAATGATAGAGGTGATAATTGCAGTTAAGTTCTCACTCTCTTCCCTGGCTTCCCACTCCATTGGGTGGTGACCTAGGGATGCTGGTGTATGTAGCAGTGTGGAGGAGCTGAGCCACATGAAGGCACAGAAAAGCAAAAAAGTGGGGTTTTTTACCTTTTCAGGCGTTGGTGGTGGTAGTTGAACAACCTGAGCAGCCTAATTTAGCAGTCTGGGATAAACGGGCTGGGACTGGAGGCTGCCAGCAGCAGGACAGTTTCCTTCGGAGAGTAGCTCAGTGGTCTGATGCTGGATAGTCTAAACTCATCTTCTCCAACCCTCCCCAGCAACTGTGGAGGTATTATAACAGCCATCTGTAATAATGGCTTAAAAATTGGGTTCAGTTTGGCTGGAAAGCCTCATATTTTCTGTGGCATAGTATTGTAATGGATTGTAAATTATGCTTGTTCAGTTTCCCTCATTGACATATTGGGGCAATGAATTTGTAAATGAATACTACCCCTATCCTGCACCACTAATTTTTGTGCTTGGCTCACTCAGTTTGCTGTGTTCCAATTCCCATCCTTCCAAAAAACAGAAACAGAGATTTCTCACTTCCACCCAGGCCTGTTTCTGACCCCTGCTGATATTCTCCTCCCCTCTCAGTTGCATCCTTTCAGTAGTTCTCTGCCTGCTGGGTCAGTCAGTGTTCTGCTTACAAAAATAACCCTATCTGCTCCTGTTTGTACTTGATTTCACATCTGCACCGGGAAGGCAGGGCTGGGATTCTCCCAGGGGAAACAAGCCCTGTTAGCATGTAAGACCCACAGGAGCCTCTGTAACATGAGCAGAGAGTGTGGCTCAGCTCTGCTTTTACTGAGCTCACTGTCCAGTCTCACCAGCAAAGCCTTTGACTGCAGGGCACCAGAATGACAGGGCTGATCCCTGGACAGGGCTGAAGCGAGTCAGAGCATTTGCTCAGGGATCCTATAAAAACCTGTTTTCTCCTAGTACTTAGACAGCAGTTTGTGCTATTTTTTTCTTTTTGACCTTAAACTTTCATGTGATTTGGAGGCTTTGGTCTCAGCTTAAAGCTTTCTGCATCAGCATAAAGTTGTTTGTGGCCTGTGCTGCCTGTGAACTGATTAGAAACTGGCTGCCCACAGCTCCTAGCATGAAGGGAGGAGAGGGGTGCCTTGTCCCATCTGGGGGAGTAGGAATAGGGAACTTGGATGGCTTCTGCAGATTCCCATGGCCCAGTCAGCTGGTGGTGTTGGCCAGCAGCCACTGCACCAGCAGCATTTGCAAACCACATAGTTGCTAAGGCACTAGTGCTTATGGAGGCAGAAAGGAGCAGAGCCTTAGGAGCTGCATGTGGGAGCAGTGCTGAAGGTGCTCTGTCCACAAACAATCTGCTCTGACTGGCACAATTTGATTTCATCTAGAGTAGATTATTTCAGTTAGCATTAAGCACAGCTGTAGGTATTTTTAAAGCTGGTATCTCCAGCAATTCAAAGGAGAGCAGTGACTGTTGCTGCAACACTCCCTCCCTTCAAAAAAACCCAAACCAGCACAGGTGCATGTTGTCTTCAGTCAAAACAGAATCAGCTCAGAGTTGGCCACCAAACCCTTTCCGGGCTCTGATGAACTTAAGAGACATTTTGCTGGCTACATTGCGATGAAGGACATGATTTTGGTGTTAACTGTGTGCTTGCAGCCTGTGCCATCTGAGAGTCAGCACAGAGGGCACCAGGGAGCAAGGGGTGCTAGCCAAACGTTTTGCTTGGGCATTGCCTTTCACAGGTCTTTCATTAGCTGCAGAACATCTCTTTTCCTGCAGCTGGTCCTTTTACTCAGAAAAATCAAATGCAAAAAAAAAAAAATTGTACACTTTCTGCCTCATCTTTCTTCCAGTTGGACCTTACTGGAGTTACCAGTTAGTGCTGGTACTGGTACTTGTGAGCAATTGGGCTTTGTGATGAAAGGAGGACTAAAAAATAAGTTCCTGGACATACAGCTTCAATTTTCATTTCATGGCTGTGTATCAAAAATAAACAGAGTCCAAATTTCTTCAGAGATGTGGGGTTTTCTTAGTATTAGTTGTGCACTCCTGGGCTTCCAGCCAACCTTGTGATTTTAAACTTATCACCAGAAAAAAAGGCAGGTTCCTAGCATGGAAGGGTTTGACAGCAAGAGTCTGTACATTTGTGGCTGTGCTTACAAACTGTCTGCCTGACGTAGTGCCTGAGAGACACACAGGCAGCTGAAGTGCTCAGCACATGGCTAACATCAAATTAATGGCATTATTTCTGAAAGCAAATTCCTGCTGCAGCACAGTTACAGTCAATGTTCACATTCATTGCTTTTGACAGCCTGATATAACATAATTTAATTTAAATGCCGATGTGAGACAGAAGCATAGGCATTTATTTAAAAAACAAAAATAAAAGCCCACTTTTTTTAATACATAAAATGTCTGCTCGAAGGAATAAATTAGCAGCCATACAGTGCAATTGATTTGCAAGAGGCCCTGGATTTCAGTGAAGAGCTCTTTTCAAAGGTCAGTAGGGAAGACTGTAGCATGAGTGCTTTTGCCACTTAGGTGTTCAAACAAATGCTTGGTGTTAGTGCCTTGTCAGGCTTTGATCAAGGGTTTGGGGGGGCACTCAACTGAGTTTGAGAGCAAGCTGGCCATGTATGTCCTTCACCTTTGTCTTGTTAGGCAAATCCTGTAAGAGAATTACAAATATAGACCCTCTTTCCTAAGTTGCCATGGCTGCACAAAGCAGTGATATCCTCATGCTGGCAAGGCCAGCAGCCAGAATCAGAAGGTTTTCTAAGTATTTGCTTCTTTGGTAATTGCCTGACTGTTCTCATTGAGGTTTGTTCCACCTCCCAGGCCGCTCTCAGGGTTGTGTTTCAGGGCTGTGTCACATAATTTGGGAACATACAAATGGTGGACTGGCAGTTCTGTAATAACTGAGGAGTCTCGCCCAGTGTGGTGGAGTGGGGGCTGTCTCTTGGTATCAAGCACAACCATTTAGATTTTAATTGCACTTTTCCAACAGCTGGAAAAGAAGGCAAGAAATGGTATGGGTATTTTCCAAGGGAGTACCATTCCAGCAGAGACAGATGGTATTCCCTTTTCCCAGCCATTTATGTCATGCCACGTGCTTTGGGTTGACTGCTTGGCTGTGCAATGAACTGTCACCAGCCTCCTAGAAAACTAAGCAGGCTCATGCAGAACAGCTCTGTAAATCCCTTTAGGTCATCCTTCCCAATGCAGACCTTTGGGGTGAGATGCAAATGGCAAATTAAATCAAAGTTTTGGGTTTTGCGTGGGATGGTCTAATACTTAGCAACTGTCAGATTGGTCTAGTTTGGGAGTTTAAATAAAAGTAAAATCAAATGGAACTGGTTTTCAGGTAATGAGAATACTGTTTTTAACACCCCACATTTACATGGTTGGCATCAGGCCCCATCCCTGGGTCAGACTACCCACCTGCGGTCACATATCCACTGGTTGTGTACAGGCCATGGTGTGTAATGGCATCCGAGCCACAAGTGAGATGAACATTTGGTCTGTGTTACAAGTTAGGGCCATTCTAATTTCTGCTTCCTTTGCTCATTATTTATTTATTTATTCATTCTATTTATTGTCATGTATTTATTACTTTTTATTAACTTCCTCTGTGTCCCTTTGCTATGGTATCTGAACACCTAGAGAGATCTGTGTCTCAAAGAGGACCAGTCTGATCCACTGGATCCTGCTGGGTGCTCAGAGCATGGCTGAATGGGCTCTGTGCAAGTGCCATAATCCAGATTCCTGCCCGCTTTCTCTTGAACTGCTAAAAGACCTTTCCGCTTTTATATGGGACCAGATTGTTTTGGAGTTGCCTTGTGAATTTTCCCAGCCACCTGGAGTAATGCTGGTGTTGTCCTCTCTCCCTTACAACTGGCTGCACTGTAAAAAAGACTGTGCTTTGTAAATGGTATTGGCAGAGATAGTTGCTCCTTAGTTCTTGTCCCAGCAGTTGTCCTTAGGTTAAGTGCTCGCTGGCAGGAGGCTGCAGGGATGTGTCACCTTAGGGCTGAGTGTTTTGGCAAGGCAGTGAGTGCCCTGAAGGCCTCGCTTCTTGCAGGTGTGGTTTTGTCTTCGAGACTCGTGCAAATATCAGGTGCAAATGAGATTTTTTTTTTTTTCCCTGAGTAAGGGAAAACAGTTGGGACATACAGAGCAGTCAGGGTTGGTTCTGTGCTTCCCGGTACTTTCCCTGGGAAAAGGAGCTTGGGTTTCTACCCACTCAGCTCCCTGTGCAATGACAGACAGGCAGGAAAGCCTGGAGCCAGCATCCCTATGGCTGATTGATGAAGTAAATGGAGAAAAGATAATATGAGGAATAATTTGGGTTAGATACAGAATTAGTAGGAGATTGTTCCTGTTAACTATCCATCTCCTCCTCTTTGTCCTCAGCCTTGTTCTCCTAGGCGTCCCAGCTGCTGGCTACAGTGCATTGAGCAGATCAGCCCTAGAGCTCTGACCTTGGTGCTTGGCACAACCTTAGATAATTTCATTTGCTTTTCATCGTGTAACCTTGTGTCAAAACTGCACACAGTAATCTATTCCACAGCAGTTACGCTTTGCTGCTCCTGCTTACAGAGATTTAGCACTTTATACATAATGGGGACTGCCTTTCCCTAGGTGGATGTTTTCTTTTCCATACATCTCAGATCTGTTCTCTGTGTGATATAATTGATTCCCAGTTGTTTCCTTCTTGCAAATTTTTGCTAGACCCTACTTTGGGAAATGGGAGAGAAGTCTCTGGCTGTTAGTAACATGCTGATATACCAAAATGAGATGCTCAGTTTGATGTCTGAAATCACCTGCACATCCTGCAAAATGTGATGACTCAGGCCCCAGCAAGGACTTGGGCTTATCACCTGATTTACTCAATGTCAAAGTTGTTGCTGGTTCCAGCCAGGTAGAAACAAGCTCTTGCATTTGTTTTCAAATTGGTAAGTGAGAAGCTGTGTCCAAAACCCAGACCTTAAATGATACACCAGTAGCACAAGGAATGCCATTTAAGTGCCATCTTTTATATTTGTGGCCTTTTTATTTTCCTGTTAGGAAGTGAATTTCTGCTGTGCAAGGGTTTAAAGATAAATTGGCAAGTAACATTTGGACCCTGCTTTTTCTGTGGTGTAACTCATTTTTGCAATCCTTTATTTTCAGTGTGTGAGAAGTGATTATAGCTTTGTGTCTAATCTTTGTGTACAGTAATTTTTCATGCCAACATGTGCATTATGATCTCTGTCACAGACAATAAAGCAGAGCTGTTGACAAACTATCTGCAGTAATAATGAAAAGGGTGGGTTTTTACAGTCTGCATTGATTCAGCAACACTATGTTTTTGGAGTAGTCTGTTCTGAAATGTGAATGTATCATAATCAAATTCAAATCAATTGTTCCCACATTTAGCTTTGAAGGATGCATGGAAAAATATCTGCTTTTTGTAATAAGTTTAGCATAACAGTCTGATCTTTTCATTAATGATTTCCTACCCAAGATTACATTTTCAAAGCCATATGCAATCATTTAATTGTGTGCCTCCTTATTAATATTAAACACAATTAGTCCTACTATGACACTTTGAAAATGCACCCCTTGCAGTAAATGCTGCCTCCACACAGAGTATCCCAATGAGAGAGCAGCTCTCCAGCATTTGGAGTCCCTTGGCACAGATTGTCAGTGCTGCTTCTGTGCCTGTGTTGCCTCTGAAATGTGGAGTGGTGCGGTGCTCGCGGCTGTTTCATTTGACTGTGTCTGGCTTTTTCAGCCACCCGCTGGCATCCACTGGCATCCTCTGGAGATTTTACTTTGTGATTAAATAGTAATGAAAGAGCTTGACTCTTTGAGAATAAGTTAAAAAATAACAGTAATATCATGAGCATGATTTGGGATGGGTGTTAAAACCTCTGTTATTTGTTTGTATTTACTCAGCCCTTGAGGACTGGAGAGAAAAGCTCCCATAATGTGCTGTCAGAGAATGTGTCTGCTCAGGAGATAAGCAACTGTCTGCTTTAGCAAGCAGCAGATTAGAAAATGGCTTTCACAGCTACTGCTTCAGCCTCCCTGGAAACACAGCCAGTTTGGAATGCCAGGAAAGCCCCATTGCTCAGCGTGGGATTTTCTGCTTCATCAGGAGTAGTGCAAGGTGCTCATGTGAGGCACTTGTCAGTGCAGTTCCTGCATGGGCCCACTCTTGGCCTTCAGGGTCCTCCTGCAGCCCCTGGTGCTGGTGTGGGAGCTGCCAACACAGAGGCTGTGGGTGCTGCCCGTGGCATAATGGGTCCCTGGTGCTGGGGGTGCCCACAGCCTGGCCTGTGTGTTGCAGGGTGTTTCCTAGAAAGCATATAAACAGTAATTATTAGTGTACATGCCCATATATTTATATTTTTGTAGAAATATACGTGCAATGTATATAAAAGAAATAATATTGTGAAGTTGAACACAAAATGGTGCCACTGACCAAACTCAGCTTTCATTTCCCCAGCCCCAGAGTGGGTTGCTGTTGGATTTAGAGCTGTCATCTTGACCAGAAACTTCGGTATTTGATTTTGAAAAAACCAACTGAACCTACAACTATATGGACTTTGTCCCATCTGTAGCCATTGCCAGTGTCTGTCTAGAGCCACTTGTGCTTCTTAAAGCCTTTCATGGCTTGTCACAGGAACTGAACAATATTTAAAACCATGTCAGATTAAAGGTTTTCTAAGCAATATTAACCTGTCAAGGTAAAGACTTAGGATCTTGCAGTTGCTTGACAAGCTGCATTATTTGTCCTGTAATGTTATTTTGTGCTGAGGCTCTGCAGTTAGGTGTAGTTAGGTGTATGAAACCTGACTTTTAATGTTCCCTAAGGCTAAATGAAAATGGCCCCTTGATCAGTTTTTGTCAGAACGCTTGATTAGTCTCTTCTGGCTTAATTCACTCTCCTGCCAAATGCTGAGTTTAAACTTTCTCATGAGTTTTTATTTTCAGAAAGGCTGATGATACCAGTAGCAGAAGGGACAGATGCTGAGGTGGACTGTCATGGTCTCTCCTTGTCTGAAAGAGAGAGGCTTTTTTTGTAAGGGCAAGCAGGATGGTTCTGTGCACAGCGATGCTCACAACTGGTCTGTGAAGGTTGTTTCAATGCAATCACGCTTGTAAAGTTTACTCTAGCTTCTATCCAGTATTTAGTTTGTTAAGGTGTTGACACAATTTTGCTGACATTCTTCTTAAGTGGATTATGCTCACAGCCAGTTTTCAAAGCAAACAGATGGCTCTTCAAACGGAGCATTGCACACAGATTTTTTTAGAATGGTGTCTCTAGAATTATGACAGCTCTGTCAGAGAGGGCTAGTTTGCCGTTAATTTTCTCATGACAGATGATTCAAAATAATTTTTGTTTCTTCGTCTTGCTCAAATGAACCAGCTGTTTAAAAATAAAAATCACAAGGAGACCAAGACATAAATCAATTGGTCTGTACATGAATGGAATTGCACTATTTTGATAAGTCCACTTCTGTTTTTAGATCACTGTAAAATAAGAATGTCTTCAAAATATTGGAAGTATGCTCAGGAGGCGTGTGTTTCTTCTTGGAACCTGAAGACATGTTATGCATTGCCTCAGACAAAATCTGTAATCCGAATTGCCTGTTTACTCAAATGTGAAATCAGAATATGTATAAGGGAGAGCGGGTGGCTTGGCGCTTTCACATGGGGTGTGAAATCCCTTGGCTTCTGTGGACTTCAGATGTGAGTCTGGGCAGGGCAGACTCAGGCTGTTGTCCCCCAAGTGATGCATCTGATCCCAAATAGCATCCATCCATGGGTGTCTCAGTCCCTGGACAAACACACAGTTTGTGGGCCACCCTGAGAAACATTTCTAAGCTTTGACCTCACCCTGGAAAGGGGTTGCTTCTTGCACTGAGGGGATTTTTCTGTTCTTGGACATGCACACAGAGTGCCAGGTTTTGGCTTGGAGAAGTTAAGGCTGCAAAGCATGGTCACACTGATTTTTCCCTGTTGGATGGTGAAGTCTTTAGTGTCTTTGGTCCTGTGTGCATAAGAAGTAGCAGCCAGGGGTATTTCATCCTAAACCCAAACTATTTAAAACTGCATTTGTGCAGTTTGAAGAGATGGAAGATGTATTGAGGAGATACATTGAGGACCCTTTCTGCTAACATTATCATGTCGTTAATGATACGTACGTTATTTATGTGGCGGTGTTGTCTCTGTCACTACAGCAGTGGCACTATTCCTGTGACATTTGCAGACAGGGAGGGACACCAAGGTGGGCTGGCTGCTCCAGGCAGCTCTGGGGCTCTTGAATTCCTGCCTACTGTCTTCAACCATAAGCAAAACCACTGACATAAAAGTAAGTTCAGAGCTATGAAAAATATCTGCTGCATAATTTATTCTTGTTTTGTTTTTTCACACTGTGCTTGCTGACTGGATCCCAAGCTCTTTGTCTGTGTATTCCCAGAACTGTCATGCTGCTGAGACACAAATCCCTTCAAAAGAGCTTCATAGCAAATAGCACAGAGCTGCTCACGCAGTCCCAGTGCTTTTTGTTATTCTCACACTGAGTTGTATTCCCAGCATCTGGATGGTGATTTGCATCATTCAGCAGGGACAAATTCGTGACACCAGGAGATGAGGCAATCATGTTCTCAGGCACAGGCAGTCGTCCCTGGATGACGTGGTGTCCCACGTGGTGTTTACCAGTGCTGCAGCCTTGCAAGCCACCATTGTTTCTTGGTTGTGACCATTGTGTACAGGGGTTCAGACCCTGTGAGTCCGGTGCCAGGCACTGGCAAAAAGGGAACTGTGCTCATCGGTGTAGGATAAATCCTTCCTCTTAGCTCTAGGGAAAGGGAGAGCAGGGATGCTCCCGCTGCTGGAAGGTGTCACACTGTGATTCATCCAATACATCTGATTGGTTTGGAGAACCCAAGGAGGGGCAAGTGATCGGTCACCCCTCCAGTGAGCCCAAGGTCCTGCTGTAGTGTCTCTTGTGTCCTGTGAGGCCCATCAAAGCACCTGTGATTTGCAGGTGATCAGGCTGGGTGGCAGGGATCTGAATGTGACATTTCAGTCAGTGGAGGTATTCCTTATGAGTATGAGTGTAACCAGCTGCAGCATGTGCTGTACTTCAAGCTGTACTTGAAGTACATTAGGAGAAGAGGAGCTCAAGTTCTTACTGATACTGAGTTTTAATAACCAGATGCATCTCCTGGCTTTTATTTATTTGTATCTTGTAGCTCCAGAATCTTGTCGCTTCACGGCACTTGTGATATCAATATTTCATAAATATTCATTTTGCCATTTCTGAACCCTATCTCCTTAAAACAAATTTCATGTAACACATTTTTCCTGATTGTTACAAATTGGATTGATATCCTGTTAGTCACCTCACATTTACAGGCTATGAGAAGATACAGAGGCAATGTGTTCATGAAGTCTCATTCCCATTTGCCTTCTTGAAGGTCCCAAACAAAATGGTTCAGAAGGGTTCACTGGAGTGCTATGGGACGGTGTGTTTCATATGGGCACAGTTTGGCCTGCTCTGCTCAATGGGTGCCCAAGGCTGGGTATCAAATCCAGGTGGAAGGAGGGGTGGGTTATCAGGGTCTCTCAGCTCCTAAGGGGCCCCTGGCTGGGAACACACAGCCTTTGCCATGGGAGATGTGATGCCAGGGAGCAGGGAGGGAGCAGTGGCTTGGGGAGAGGGGTATCATGTGCCATCACTGCCCTGGCCCTGGCAAGACCTTGCTGTTGACTGTGGAAGAGGAAATGCCTTCTCCTGCTGCCTCCTTCTGTTCAGGCCAAAATTACCTTCCAAGGCTGGTGACATGGAAGTGGGAGGAGTCTGGTGCCTGTCCCACCCTGTCCAGTGCTGGCTGCTGCCTTCCTTACTGTGCTGGCACCAAGCTGCAGGAGGGGCTTCAGTCCCATTTCCAGGGAGCAGAGATGATTTGAGACGGGGCCTGGGACCTGTAGGGACACAGGAACAGTATTGCTGCTTTTGGTCCTGAGCGATATGTGCCATCCCTGACTCTCTCCTGCATGTCTGTGCGTCCCCAGGGCCAAGGAGATCTCCTGAAGAACGCCAAGAACGAAGCCCTGGAGAACATGAAGCAGATCCAGCTGGCGTGCCTGTCGTGTGGACTGAGCAAACCTGGGAGTGGGCAGACAGATGCCAAGGCAAAACGGTGCCTGGAGGCAATACAGGAGAAGGATACAGGAGATGAGAATGGGAGGCTGTGAGGAGAGGCAGAGCTGTCACATTTGTCACAGATTTCAATAAGTCTAAACTATTTTTTTAAAGCATTTAAAAATTCACACAGGAGTGCCCTCTACAGGGTGTGATAGTATTAAAATCCTCACAATGTCAGTA
The DNA here is from genome assembly GCA_013400635.1 of Hypocryptadius cinnamomeus. Lineage (NCBI taxonomy): Eukaryota > Metazoa > Chordata > Aves > Passeriformes > Zosteropidae > Hypocryptadius > Hypocryptadius cinnamomeus. The sequence goes on along the minus strand of VYZP01048476.1, from coordinate 29,575 downwards.
TTTTAATGCAGTTAATTTATCCAAGTTAAACTCTGGTAGTGAGATTTCTAATGAAGCCAAGCTGTCTGTATGCAAGTGCGTGTGTGTGTGCGCACATGCAAATCCTGTAGACACCCTTTCATGCATTGCATTAGCCATTTGCTAATTTATTCCTTGTCATCTTTGAATAGGCTTATTCATTCTGAAGATCAAAACAAATTGAAAGCACTTGTATCAGTTTTGGGCTTTACTTTACTCTCCAGCTTTTATCATTTTACTTATAGGTTATATTACTGTTACGCTGTTTAAACAAACAGACAAACCACAACAAATTTCACTGACAGCTGTTTTTGTGAGGACAAAACTGGTGGTTTGCTGTAGACCCTGAAGGTGATTTTTAGTGAACAATTACAGCCAAGTAAACAGGATATGAAATGATCAGAGTTGCTAAATAGATTATCAGTAGATTTGAGGTGTATTTTTTTCTGAATTTAGCAAACTGCTCTTCAGGGTACACCCAGACAACACATACTAACGTAAGAACTAGCTAATTTAGTTTATTCCAGCAAAACATTGCTACCTTGTAGATCTGCAAGACAGCTACAGTCTTTGCTGATAGACATTAACTTGAGTATTGATGACCATAGCTAGTCAGCCCTGTAATTATGGGGAGAGCTGTGAATACCCTTTGGTGGTCATGAATGTTGAAGGTGACCTTCAGGCTGTTCTGAAACAGCCAGTGGTGCCAGTATTAAAGGAAGGTTTTGCAAATTTCACAAAATGTGAGCTTTATTGCAAGATGTGTGAGAGGTCAGGCCTTGCTTGCCACCTTCTGCGTAGATGTTGGAGTCAGCTGGATGGAGCAAGCAGGCTCTGGCCTGATGTTTTTATGGTTAAAATCATGCTGTGCTAGAGATTTAAAAGCAGGGCTGAAGAACTGCTACAGGTGTAGTGTAGAGAAATAGCTTGGAGAAAAACAGGGTGCCAGCATTTTTGTGCAGCAGCTACAAATATCCTAACACATGTCATGTGTTTGGGGAAGTTCTGAGAATTGGCTGCCTCTTTGTGCCACTGTGGAAAGGAGACAGAGAATGTCCCGAAGCATCCTCGTCCCTCCTGATGTCCGGCCCACGTGTGCTCACACCATTCATTTCAATTGTTTAAGTACTGTGCTTGAGTGGAATATTTGTGTTAACAGGACTAAGTGTTTTATGGTTATAAAAAGACTATATTTATTTAAAGCATTGCTTTTATTTTTAAAAGCTACTTTTTAAATTAATTTGATTAACAAATATGCTAATTTTCTGAACTTAACAAAAAGTAATTGCTGAAAGTTTGATCATTGGAAAATCTTATATAGCTATTGTGTTAAGTTATTTTTGACTTCTTAATAACACTATTATGTTCATGTTGCACATTACTGAGAGAGTAAAGCTATGAAACAACTTTGACCCATGATTCTGCAGTGATTTTGCATGATCCTGGATAAAGGTGGGTTAGAGTGGGTAAGTTGCTTAAGAGAAGGTCCTGCTGTAACAGCAGCGGTGTTACTGTAAAGGTTATAACTCAGGTGCCTTAAATACCATTTCAGTAAAATTTGCCATACTTGTTCAGATGCAGCCCTAAATGCTCTGTTTATCTCTCCATTAGATTATGAGTGTGTGTTCAGACTTCACTGAGGTCTGGAGAAGTGTCTTTTGTGTTTCAGGCAAGGCATAAAGCCCACATCAATGGTGTAAGTGTGCATGTTCACGTTTTTGCCTCTGGGGTTATGTTTGTACAAAAACAACACTTGGCCTTCACTACTTAGAGTTAGGGACGATGGAAACTGTTACCCCGGCATCCTCAGCTGCAAAGGATCAGTCTTTGGAAAGCGTCCCTCTCAGAAGGGAGAGGTTGCTTCAGGAAGGGTGAGTGGCTTGCCTCTTGGTGCTTCATTTAAATCTAGAAATATCTTGATTTCCTCAATCTAAAAGGCTGTCCTAATGCCTGTACAGGAACTGCTGGCAAAATACCTTCTCTGATGTTAGGAACAAATGAACATGAAATTACAGAGAGAAGGGCTTTCTTTCTGTGCTGGCATGTAGAGAGGGTACTACACCGCTCTCACTCTGGATGCATTAGGAGAACCCAGAGTGGCTGGATGGAAATCCCATAGCACACACACCCACCTTTCATACCATGTTTAGCATTCATGTAATGTCCTGTGCCAAGGTCATGCATTCTGTGCCAAAATATAGGAGTAGAGAATTTGGGGCACCCTGGATTGCCCTAGGCAGCTGGGACTGTTTGTGGTGCTGGCACACAGAACCCCGCAGCTGGAGCAGCTCCACCCTTCCTCCTGCACCAAGGAGCAGCAAAAGCTCATCTCACCTTCCTCTGAGCTCCTTGGACATCACTGGGAATGGAAGTGAATGATAAAGTGGCAGTTGGTGTAATCAAAATTCAGCCTTGAGGGAGAACACATGGAAAAATCATATCCAGCATCAGCAACAAACACACACAGGGGATTGAGTGCCTGGCCTTTTTGGGAAATGTTTCATGGCATGCCTAACTTCTTGCAGTGGAACAACCACCTTCTCTGGGCCCTCTACTGGTACGATTTGCCTGATGTCCCATGTGAATGGGTGGGTATTGTCTGTATCACTTCTATGGGAGTTATGTCAGGAAGGTGTTACAGGATTTGCAGTTGCTTACAGAATAATTGAACAGCTAGAAATCAGAGGAGCTCTCAGGGACTGGTGTGGGGAGCTGTCTGCTAGAAGGGAGCACAGGAGTGAATCTACCTGAGTTCTCTCTGCCACTGAGTCCTCCATCTTTACAGTATTTGTTTTCTCTCTGTCATTCTCTCAACTGTAAGATAAGACTGATGATGTTTTCCTTCCCAGGCACAGATTAATTACACATTTCTGGAAAACCTTTGAGTTTGCTCTTGCTCTCAGGAGAACAACCAGGCACTGTAACACCAGAGTCTGCCAAATCCTTCCACTGCTGGTGAGCACAGGTGAGGCAGCACGTGGGAAGGGCTGAGCCACCACACAATCACCACTCCCAAGGGCCTCGGTTCCTCCAGGGATCAGGGATGTCTTGTCCACATGCTTGTGTGTCTGACCCCTACCAAACTGCACCTTTGGTCAAGTGTGGCAGAGGGGCAGCCACCTCACAGGTGTTAAATTCCTGCATGTTTCCCAAGCAAGGATGGGGCAGGCAGCTCAGAGAGGCCCCAGCATGGGGCACGGGGCTGCAGTGTAACCTGTAGGTGTGAGGGGGACAGTGGGGGCCATGAGGAAAAGATGGATGCAGAGGTTTCACTTGGATTTTGCTGCTTGTATACATGCATGAAGGAATCCAGCCATGAACCATGGGAAGTAGCTGAATTAGTCCAGCTGTTCACAGACCTGATTAGTCTTAAATCAGCAGGAATAGTTTTTACCAAATTTCATGTGCTGACATGACCAGTAGGACTTGACCCCTTTCCCTTCCCTTTCCTGAATTCAGCATGACTTAAAGCACCATGCTGTTCCACTGCTTTCTGGATAATTTTTCATGTATTTAGTTCCCTTTTTTAAAAGGGATAATGCAGCTTCCCAGTGCAAAGAAGGTGAAAGTTTTCTTCCTCTTTCTGAGATTCATCTCCCAAAATAGATTATCAGATAATTGCATGCATAGAGAGTGCTTTCCTGTAGGATATGCCATCTCTCCCATCTCTCTGTTCAGACTAAAACATTAGGTCATAGCCTTCTTGGCATGGGTCCCACTTCTACTGGGTTAGACAGTAGCCTCAGGCAGGGGACTAACTCAAGAAGCTTCAGGAAAAAAAGGCGAGGGGGTCACAGGAGCAGTGTTTTCAGGTCTCCACCACTTCCTGTGGGGCTGAGCATGGTGGCCCTGGCTCATATCTCAGCAGCAGTAGGTGAAGTACACATTCAGTAAAACCAGGATTTGGTTCTTTTTGGCCCCTCTCTCTGCCCTAGGTAGGCATGAAAATCCATCATTATCGTAACATTGTACCAGTGAAGCTGTCTCTTAATTGCCACACCAAGCAAAGGGCAGCTGGGGAGCACTGCTGGGATGTGTTTCACGGGTCCAAAGTGTGAGTGCTCTTTGAGACCTGGCATGGTCCTGGCAGATTGCCTTTGCACAGTCTCAGGCTGAGCAGTCTTACATTTGCTTTGCATAGCAAGTCTCCGAAAAAATGTTTCCTTTTTGAAGTGATGTTGAGGGCTTTGTGAGTTCAGTAACCAAGATGTGACTGACCCAGCCAGAAATGTGATGCAAGTTCTGTCTCACCAGCTGTTTCTCTGCAACAGAGAGTACTGTGTGAACATGCCCCTGATCAAGCAGGTCATGTTTTAAATGAGGATGTTACACTCTTCCTGATTATTTGAAACACTTTATGAATAAATTGCTTTTGCAGAAAATACTCATGGAATAATTCCAAGAAAACATGCAGACAGCAAATTCTCAGCAGACAAATCTTGAGCAGGAGACAGTGTTGTGTTTGACAGCTGTTTGCTGTGCACAGTCCACACCACCCTCCTCTGGGAACTGGAAGAAAAATGAATGATTCCAAAGGCAAGTTTGAGTTATTGATGATGTTAGAAGTTTTTTCCCTGTTAAGTTTCACAGCAGAGACTCATTCATTTAGAAAGACATGAATACAGTAGAATTGGGAAGCAAATGTGATACTTGAGGCCAAAAGTGTGCTTGGAGAGGAGGTGGCATGTTGAGTGTGGGGCTGCTGGGTGTGGGGCTGTGCATGGGGGAGCACTGGGTGAGAGCCCAGGAGGAGCCATCAGCCCCCCTGCAGTGGCAGAAGAGGGCAGTTTGGCCAGGGAGCAGTTTGGTAACCGGTGGGGTTTGTTTGCACCAGCAGAAGTTTGCAGAGACCTCAGTGAGGGCTGGAGGTGCAACGGGAATTTGTCCCACCCCTGACCTGTGGTTTACTGAGGTGGGAGAAAGAGGATTAACCTGGCTTGTTTGGAAGCACATATGGGGAGACTGGAGGCTAGAGATTAATTATTTGTATGCTTTCTCAGATAGTGTCTGGTGAACCAGCTACACATAATGCAATTAAAAACAAGATAGAAATTATGGTTTTGGACAGCAGGAGCTGCTGTGATTATTTATGATGCTGATGGATGGAGAGGGGAGCTTTGCAGTTGCAGCATTAGTGTGCCCTGTGTGGGGGAGAAGCTGAGTGCTGCTGTTGCTTCCTGCTCCTGGCAAACAGGGCAGAGTAGGGGCTGCTGCTGTGTTCATTGCTGGATCCTCCCAGGGTGGAAGGTAAGTGTGCTGGAGGAGCAGAAACAAAGCATTGAAGAACGTACCAGTATTGACAAGTCCATTGCTTGCTGGTGTTGAGGTACTCTGCTTTCAGGATTCACCAGCCCTGACTCAGCTGTACTTTGCTGGTTTGCAGCAGCCTTCCTGCACAAGGTATTTCCAAAGCCAGGGCAGCACAGCTAGAGCTGAGTTGTGCCCCCAACTCCCCCTTGGACATCTGGTTTGCTCCTTTTCTTTGTGCTCCTTGATGGACTTTAGTTTTTATGGAATCTGAGCAGCAAGAAAGAAATGCTTTTGGGCAGGGCCAGCGGGCACCCAGCCCGTGGCCACAGGGACCCTTCTCTGGGATGTGTGGGGCTGCCCTGGGCAAGTGGCAGCTCCCTGTGGAGCTCCATCAGAGACTGCCTGGTGAAGCTGTTTTTAGGAGGCTCAGATCAACCACAGAATGAGGGGGCTCAGCTCCTTCCAAAGCCAAGCTGTAATTTCACCTGCTGATGCAGTGACTACATTTTCCTGGTATCTTGTCTTTAAGTAACTGGTTATCCACACAAACTGCTCTGCTGATTCCTAGTGAGACACATCCCAGCTTCCCACTGCCTTGCCAAGGCAAGCAGTGTGTTGTCCCAACTCCGGAGGGAGAGGGTGGCAGCACTGTTTCAGGACTGCCATTAGACTATGGTGTGGAAACAGAGTTACTCTGAGGGATTTGATGCACTGGCCAAGAAAACCACCTAGAGGTGTACACCCACTGGCAGCTGATGATGTGGCAGGGCACCTTTGTCAGATTAGCTGAAACATTTTGGAAGCAACTGAGTGCAGAATTGAATTGTCATCAGAGTAAGCTAAAAATGCTGACTCCATGAGACTGGCTCAGGTTTGCAAACTGTTTGAGGTTGGCTTGGAGTTGTTTTGAGGCACATGCCCCTTAGGGCAAGCAGAAGATGATCCTGTGTTTCTTTAAAGCCTGCTTTGGTATTTAGTGTTTGAGCAGAGGCAGGATGTGTGCAAATGACTGCCTACAATCCAGCAGTCTGGGGGAATTAGCAAACCCAGGTATGTCTTTTTTGGTTACTGATTCTAACTTGATATTTCTTAGCAAGGTGATTGCAATTAACCAGTAGATGTGATTCAGTTGGAATTGCCCCCTTCAGGTCTTGAGGAGATACGTGAAAACTGACATCATGGTTTGTCACACTCTGCATGGAGGCTGTTGGCTGGTGATTATTTTTGTTAATGCTTAAAGGTCATAATTACCATCAAATGAACACAAATATCCACAGGAAAAATGTTTCTACTGGACATCAAATTAAGGATAGATGGAAGTCTCCAGTGTAGAGTCAGATGACAGCATCGATGAAGACAGAATGGTATCAGTTTTGATGTCTCTTATTATTTGTGTGAATTTGGATGTGAAAATTGACTGAATAGTATTTATTAATGATGTGTATGGGAAAGAGGCTTAGGCCTGGTGAGGAATTTTTATAGGGTAGCTTTACACCATTGGGCCTCTGGATGCCAGCTGTACAGCAAGGAAAATACAGCTCATGTGTCCCAAGTTCCTAAGGGAGCAGATAGCTCTAAGCCCTGCCCTTTTTTCTGGTAGGTGAACAGAGCACAGACAATACTCTGAGCCATATCCTGGAGAGGCTCAGCTGCATCTCTGTGTGGTACCCTCCAGCCACTGAGAGTTCCTCAAGAGGGGGCCAAGGGGCTCCTGCTCAGAGAAACTGCACAAACAGCAGCATCTCAGCATGATGGGGAGAGCTCTCCTGAGGGGCTCTCCTGAGCACTGCCTGGAGCAGCAGTTCTGGGCATGGGGCTGCTGGCCTTGTGCAAGGCAGGTTTTCCTGGGCAGCTGAACCCTCTCTATTAATAGTCAGTGCTGAAATAGGTATCTTTAGGCAGCCATTTGTCCCACGTGGTTTAGCTGTGCACTTCAGGGAAGGAATAGTTTTATCCCAACAGTGCCTGTTTCATGCCATGTCTTACAAGTATTTATAGTGGAAAGCCTTTAAGGGAAACCAAGCTTTTATCTGCAAAAAAGACAGCTGGCTGTGACAGCTTGCCACAAGGTGTACCCTTGTACAAGGTCATGTGATGTATCTCTATGGTCATTTGTCAGGTTCTTTGAACAAGAAAATGCAGAGAAGCTGGTGGGGATTCGGGTTACCCTGCAGACATAGGGATAGATGTTTGCATGTGGCTGCTGTTTGCAAAGAACAGTTTTGTCGTAATAAATGACTGAATAATGAAATTAATTTGCACATCTGCAAAACCAGAGGACAGGGAGAATGGGTGGCTTTCAGTCCCACAGCCCTTGTGCTCACTGCCCCAGGTACTGGGGCTGAGGTGGACTGTGGCTCTGCCATGGGGGGACCAGCTGAGAGAACCTGCTGTAGCAAATGCCATATACTCCAGTCCCAAGCAGGAGTCATAGAGAAAGTCACAGGGAGGAAATGGAAACCTGTCAGGAAGCTAAAGTGCCACATCTTGTTTTGTGTGGTACTGACATTGCAACCTGGCCTGATGGGAACATGATGATAATCTGCAAGGTACTGCAGTAGGCACGAGGACAGTTTCCTGAAATTTGGGAGGTCAGCACTGAGGATCCTGTGGTGTCTCTGCTTTCTCACATAACATGTTTCAGCCCCCACAGTGAGGCAAATTAACCTTTTCCCTTGGACTAGCAATGCTTTTCTAGCATATCATGAATCCTCTATTTCCTACTTCACTGAAAACAGTTGCACCTTCTCCTGGGAAAGGGAAATTGATTGTAAGGAGTTCAAAGAACAAAAGCTGAGCAGGTGGCTTTCTAGATTATACAGTTTTCTTGGCAAGTGCTGCTTCTCTGAGCAATGTGCCTGCCTGCAAAAGAGAAACACCAAGGGCACTCTAATTCCCTGGGACAGGAGCAGCAGCAGCTGGAGAGTGAAGGTTCTGCAGAGTGAAGCTGAAAGGATGAATCTGTTTAACTGCACATCCCATTAGAACTGGCGGCTGGACAGAAAATTGCCTCTAATGGAATCCAGAACGGCTGAGACGTCAGACAGGGATTTAGGGCGGTTGCCTGTGTGATTCTGTCTGCCAGAGAGACTCAGTGTGGAGCACGGCCCTGCCTCTGCCTCCTGCCAGGGCGCAGGGTCAGCCCTGGAGCACGGACAGAGAGGGGCAGTCGGGCCTGGCACGTGCCCTGCTCAGCACTGGGGACGATGCACAGGCACAGGGGGGATTCCAGAGCGGGGTGAGCGGCCTCTGAGCTCGCGCTGTACTTCAGCAAGTGAATGTCTTCATCTTGGAAAAGGCACCTCAATCCTGTGAGGTCCCTGCTGAGCGCTTGGTTTGTGCCAGATGGCAGTGGGATGGCTTTTATAGGCCATAAAAGCACCGTTTTTGTAGTGCCCATTCAAGGAAGGGAGAGTTTTGTCCTCTTTTCTTGGAAGAGCTCCTGTGGGACTCCTGGGCTCCTGTGGCAGGGACTGTCATTATTTTAACAGTATTGTACCCTGCAATGTTTCTGCCTCCTGAATCCATCAGGTGGGGCAGCTTGTGCTCCCTGTACACATGAGGGATTTAGAGACAGTGCAGAGTTTGGCTGATGGGGACCTGAGATCTGTGGCACAGCAGGGAACCAAACTTCTCCCCAGGAATGCAGTGCAGCTCTTTGCCTTTCCCATGCAGCCCTGTCCTCTGTGAACTTCCAAGTCCAAGATAAAGTTTTAACTGCAGGGTTGAACTTTTCTTTAAGACAGATGACAGTGAGATGATGAGGGATGAAGGTAATTAATGACATCAGTCTGTCTTTCAAATACAGGGTTTTTTGTGAGTAGTTGGACAGAAACTTCTGAAAGCAGAATTTAAGCAGGCATAAGATTAGCCAAGATTAGTAAGGATTTCTGCCTGGTAGCCTAAATCTAATGTCTTTCACTTAGTAATCCTTCTTTCAGGTCAATGAATCTTCTTTTAAGAAGGAAAAAATATAGGTTATACAAGAGAGTTCAAGACTTTCACTTATCATGTGAAAGGGATTTAGAGCTGTTTCCAGCATCTAAACTGTTTCCACCATTTAAGGGAACCTATGCTGTTTTCTCAGAGGAAGCCACACAGACATCTCTTCTTGTGCTATGCTGATGCACATATGGAGAGTTGCCCAAAAATGTTTCAGTTACAGAATTTTCCTGGTCCCTTCATATAACGATATCTGAGCTCATCCTTTAGGACAAGATCACATACTTTTTTTTCCTCAGAGATTGTTCTGTGTGGGAACCCCAGTCTGCACAGCCTGAGCACAGGCTGCAGGTCAGCAAACTCTGTGTGGACCAATGAGTACACTTTGCTGCAGTGGAACTGCCTGTGTATTACACTGATGGTGGGAGTTTTGTGCTGAAGGGGAGCACAGAAGACCAAAGGTTTCCTGCAGCTGAAGCATATTCCCACTATGGGTGGGACATCCCTGCAAAGGGCTCTGCACTGGCAATGGTGTGCTGTGAGCTGGGCTCACACACGTGTGAGGGGCCTTGTGTGAGCCTGTGGGGGGATGGCAAATGGCCTTCATGATTGTGTTCCACTTTCCAGTGCAGGAGATGAGCCAGAGTCGGGTGCCATGTGTACCCTCACTTCATGGAAAAGAGGCTTCTTTAACTGTAGATGAGCTGGTGATCTTCAGCTGACTTTGCTTGACTGGGACAAGTGTCCTTTCCACAGAGCATACATGTCATTTCATCCCATAGGCATTTACAGGGGTCATTTCTCTATTCATCCTACAGGCTTGATCACATTCTGTTTATTCCAAGAGCTGAGCTAATGCTGCAGGTACTCCCACCCTGCAGCAGCTGTGAGGCAAGGCCTTCGTTTAAACCTGGCGGAGAGATATTTGTGTTAATGTGTTGGAAATCACATTTGTGAAGAGCTACAGTGTGAGCACAAGCAGTGACTGTGACTCAGCTGCTGGGCTGTAACTTGGTTGCTTGTTTGTACACCAAGAAGAAACCTAAATTCCATTCCCCAGTGGTTGAATGGTGTTCAACATATATGGACAATTAAAATAGCCTAGACCAGAAAGTTAATTAAGATCAAGATAATTAAGGTTAAAGTAGTTATGAATATGAGTATCTCCAACAGCATTTGATGCAGTTTAGAAAATTTCTTTTTAATTCAGGATTTTAGTTAACGGAGACTAAATTTCCTGTTTGTCAAGTCCTGAGCTGGTGAATTGCCCATGGTTTCAGGGCAGCTCCCTTTGGTTTAATGCATGGCAACTGCTCAGCAATGGAAAACTGGCAGCAAGGTGAGAGAATAGGGCAGTTAACTGAAATAAAGAAATTTCAGTCAGACTGTGTTTTGTCAGTATAGTCCCTCGTGCTTTGGTTGAGCTGTATGGCAGTGAGCTTTCCCAGCTCATCCCCAAGGCAGAGATGATGTCAGTCTCCCACTGGAAAGTCAGCTGGTGCACTGCTGAACTGGGTGGCTGTGTGAGCACAGCAGGGTATTGCACAGTTAGTCCCCAGCAGTAAATGTGGTGATGTTCTTTTATCACTCAAGTCTTGCCAAAAGGAAAAGAAGAGCACAGAGGTGCTGGCTGGTGGTAAGGGCTCTCAGTACACCACCCACCATCCTCCCTGTTCCCAACCTCTGGAGGAGCTGAGGACACCCTGCCAAGCCTGTCCATCATTGAAGGGTAACATCTCTCCTTCACAAAAAAGCAGCTACTAAGGAGGCTGCAGCAGCAAGAATACAGCATGGGGACCTGAGCCAGCCCACTGTCACATTGAGGGATGTGTTTTCCTGAGTGCATCTCCTCTGGCACCAAGATGAGAGCAGTATCTCCTATGCCTCTGTCAGGTGAACTGGGCTGCTTCCCATGGCCTCTGGAGATCAGCTTTTCTCGCCTTCATCTCGGAGGGAGGTTTGGAATAGCACAGATGCCCTCAGCCTGGGAAGCCTTACTCTAGGTTTTGTGGGGAAGCACATTTTTCAGCCTGGAGTTTCTGGGTTTTGTACATTGTTCAGCCTGACCCACTGCTGAGCTGGCAGCCTGTCCTCTGTTTGCATGAGTAGCTGAGAGATTTTCTGTGCTAACTGAATGTCCTCCCAGCTCTGAAGGGACTGTTCATTCTCTGCTTGCTAAGGCTTTTGCACTTGTGTTTTCTTCTGAAGCAGCGTTTGGTTGTACAAACCACTCTGTCACTGCTACTGAAATTTAGGCAAGCTGGAAAGCCCATACCACATACACAGGTAAGGAGATAAAATGAGCCCTTTCTGTGACCTCTGTCAAGAGAAGTCACAGGAATTGGTTTCCACTCTCTCAAATCATGAGGGCATGTGAATGACTGCTGACTAACAGAAGGGAGAGGAGAAGGGACAGGAGGCCTGGTGCAAACACAGTATATTTCCATTCTGTGGGGAGTAACTTGTGCTGTGACTGTGTGGGAAATAAAGAGTGAATTTCTCACCTTGACTTCTGGATTGCACATTGAAGCCTTCGTGGATGGGGCAAAGCTGAACAAATGTGATTTGTTTGAATCCAACTACCTTTTCATTGTACTCTGATGCAGACATGAAACAAGTTGTACACCACTGGCATGATCTTCAGCCTGCTAATTTTTTCAATATTTATTTTACATTGTTTCAGATGCATTTAAGGGAATATAATTTATTCACCACCCATCTGGCATCTTTATCTGAGCTTAATATTCATCTGTGGTTTGAGTAAAATGAATATTTCATGCTTTAAATTATGCATGTACATTATGTATGATGCCAGCACTGCTGGCATCTCAGGCTCAAAGACCTGTGCAGTTACCTGAGTCTCACACATTTTTTGGTGTCTCCTGCTAGAGGAGACATCCCCATCCTATTAGATGGGGAACTTTTGCTGGCCTGCCAGAAGCCATGCCTGGCTGCAGCAGGCCGTGTCCTGTAGGATGCAGAGGGGGAGGCTGGCAGAGCTGACCTGTGCTGGGAACTTAAGAGCCTTCTCCTTGAACAAAAACTGTGAACCCTTTGTTTTCCTCTTCAGAACAGTGGGCTTTGCTGCTCCTCTTCCACCTCCATTTTCCCCTGGTTAGCAATTTCCTGACTGTGCTTTCTGCGTTTTACTCTCCCCTCTCCCTTTCTTCCCTTCTCTCCGTGCGAGCACGGTGCTGCTCCCTGGCAGTTGCCATAGAGATAACACCCTTATCTCTGCCTCTGCTTTTCTCTTCTGCCCCTCTGGCAGAGCCAGTTGCATCATCCCAAATGTGCCAGCCTGCCCTGCTCCCTGCCACTTGAGCAGGCTGTCCTGCAGAATGAGGAGCTGAGTACCCCTGTCCCGGATGGATGCCTGAGCCACTAGATTGTACTTCAGGCTCCCAGGAAGTTGCACTGGTTGGTGCAGGGTAGTGAAGGACACTGCATCTCCAAGTAGTACTATGGCAGGACTGGGCCCAGAGTTCCTACTGGCTCTTCCCAGCTCTGTGCCTTGAAATCTCATGTGGCTGTCAGCCACACGCAGCTGGACACGAGCAGGGCCATTTTCCATGGGGAGGACCCCCAGTGTCTCAGGTCAGCTCAGAGGTGGCATTTGGGGCTCCAAGGGCAGCAGAGTCCCAGTTGTTTAGTCCAGGAGAAATCCTGTGACATTCCTGATTTTAGGAGGCAGCACCACACTGTCAGCCATGTGTGACTGGGTGCAGGCGGTGGCCATTTTCTGTGGGGAAAAAACCTCAATCCACCTTCTACCTTCACACTGCCAGAGGCCCTGATCTGCTTGGGTGCAATGGCCAGAGCAGAGAGCCAGTGTCTGTGAACAATGGAGTGCCATAAACCCCTGTCTGGTGGGGTGTGCAGGAGAGAGGCAAAGAAGGAACAAGGGACATCGCCAGGGTCAGTCCTTTCATTTCCCTCCCTTAGTGCCCTGGTGTGAGTTCAGGTTGCTGCAATCTGTAGCTGACTCATAGCAGCACTGAGAGATCAGTGCTGATGACTGGCTGAGAGATGAGAGGTAACTGGTTTTCCTCCCAATCTAATCTCACACCCCAGGGAGAAGTGATCATGTGGAAACAAAGCAAAGTGCTGAGAGTTAGTGTCCTCTGCTGACCTCATGAATATGATTATCCGAACGGATAACTTTTACTTGGCAGCTTTGTGCATGCTGTTGTGGGTTCAAAATAATCAATATGCCTTCAAGAAGCTTATCCTAAATCCTTCTGACAAATTATTAATAGAAGTAATTTGAGCAGTCATACTGTACAGAAAACTTAGACTTTTTCCTGTTCAAAAGCTTGGCTGCTTGGAATGCAGTATGCAAGATATTAATTTTGCCTTACACTTCCCCAAAATGATTTTCTGACAGAAGAGAAGCTTTGTTCTTTTGAAGTGCAGTAGAAATAGCAACACAGCCACTCCAAACTGAGTCTAGATTTGATCAGGTGCAGATAGATATGTGGAAGAGTCTGCATTTTCCTCCTGTGTTCGCAGACATTTAGAGGAAATGTGCCTTTATATTGCAAAAATGAACAGAACAGCAGAGAACCTTGAAAAGTTCAGAAAAGGGAGTGTGTTTGAACAGTTTCTCAAGCACTGCAGGACAAAACCTGTCCTGCTTCCACCTACATTGGAATAAAGGAGGATATTGTGAACTGAGTGATACTCCTAATGTGCAGTACTAGTTAATTGTTGGATGTTACAGAAAATATTCTCTTTGTCACCTTCAGCAGGGCACAGGGGATTTAACTAGAGGTGGAATCACAGAGAGATGACTATCTTCCCTGCAGAGACTCAGATGGAAGAAACACTTTGACAGGGTAAATTAGATGCAGGACAAAGACCTTCTGATCACAGCTGGTTTCAATGGGCTTATTTGAATGGGAAAACTCTGAGCTGAGGGCAAACTTTGCTGATGACTCAGAGTTGTGTATTGCAGTGAAGGAATTGTAGGGTTTTTATTTTCAGTACTTCTGAGATTTCCTGTTCCCTACTGACACTGCTACTAAAATGTTAAAAGATCTGAAGGGATGGAAAACAGCCCACTTGTGATGTTTGCTTTCCTGCTGAGCAGCCACTAGCAGGGCAATTTTACCAATCAGTTAGAACCCTAAGAAAGTTTTACTGCAACTTTTTAATATCTGACTCTGTCCTTCCAAAGAGGAACCATAGACTATAGAGAACACACTGACTTGGCCCTCTGAAGCTGAGTTTGAGTTTGAGATCTTGTTTTGGAAAAGTCCCTAGTCCTTGTCCACTTCTTAAAAATTACAGTTTTCTAGTGAGGTCGGGCTGTTCCTGTTGCAAGTTCTTCCTGGCAGTGAAAGTACTGTATGTTTGAGGTCCTGCCACCACAGCATCTTGGTAATGTCTGGTGAATTCTTGCTTTAACTGAAGGATACCTATAAAAATTGAAATGTGGGATGTGGAAAGTACATTAGTTCATATAAAAACAGCTTCTGTCATCAAGTTACTCTCCAGGACATTGGATTTTGGGTCAAGGCTATTCAGCTGTTTGACAACTGTCACTGCCTCAGGATTTCAGGCTCTTATTGCTTTTGAAGATTGCTGCTTGTCCTGTGGCTGATGGATGAGTGTCTTGGGCCTCAAACTGTCCCAGCAGCACTTTTCAGACACAGGATTTTACTATGAAATAGTAAAAAACAGTCACTACTTTCTCCCCCTGCTAACTAGAGAAAATAGATCCAACAGATAACAGCTTTGAGATGAGCCAGATGTGGATGTGTTTTCCCCAGATCCAGAGCTTCAAACCCTGTGTTTATGGTCCCAGCAGCTGCACATGTGCACATCCCCTCTGGGTGGCTGACCTGTTCTCCCGTGGAAGCAGCCATTGACTCCAGAGCCTGTCTGGTTCCCCAGGTGGCAGCAGCAGCACCATGGTGGCAGTGACAGTTTTAATGTTACAGCACTGCTGAACCATGTTGCTGGAGCTGAAATAAAACCAAAGTGGCTGAAGCCAGCGGCTGTGCTGGCTGGGTGAAAGATGTTCCAGATGTCCTGATCACTGTGTAATTTCCAGAAATACATCTGCGTTTCTTCTCCCACAGTATTCTGAAAAAAGCTGCAGGGCAGCAGCAAGAGACACAGGTGGCCAGCGGCTCCAGCACACCCCAGTCCTAATGGGAAATCTAGTTTAAGCACATAAAAGTCTGTCTGTGTGCATCTGTGTCAGAAGCAGACACTGAAATTTTCACTTCTCTCTTGTGCCAGAGGGGCTGCCTGCTCACCTGGCTCACCATGAGCATTAGGAAGTCTCTGGGGCAGCCTGAGCACTGGCTTGTTGAGGACTTGTTTTGGGAAACTCGTCATGATCTCACCTTTGTAGGCCTGTGGTGTCATTGCCCCCACCCTGTGGTGCTTATGTACAGGGCCCAGCACAGCCCTGTGGTGCTGTTATCCTGGCTGGGTTAGCATGCACAGCACCTGCTTCTTCCAGAGACAGATCACAAAGCAAATGAGATGAATATGTCCCATACTAACGCATCATCAGTAACCAAACATACAAAGGAAGAAGGTGGTGACTTCAATGGAAGTAATCTGAGTGAAGCCAAAGGTGCTTATAAATGTCCACTTCTTCTTGCCAAGATACTGTTTGGAAAAGAAAAAAAAAAAAAAAGTTGCATTTTGAGCATAAACTCGACCTTGCTTTAGGGTTGGAGGATCCCAGAAGTTTTTGTGTTTGTTTGATTGTTTGCTCCTTCTTGCACTGACTTCCTGGCTATTCCTGCTTGAAGGCTTTACTGGACAATGACTAAGTCCTTTTGGCTTGCCTGCCAGAAAGCAGATCATCACAAGAAAAATATTTCATGTGTCACATTTTGCAGACAAACCCGAAAAGAACTTGGATGCTTCCCTTCCCCTGAACTTGCTCCCAGATCTCACAAGCCATTTTGTTCAAGCAATGGGGAAAAAGCAGTGACTTCAAAGGAGCCTCAATGAGCCATCTTTATTAGAGATTGGCCCATACTCCAAGGAGAAACCTGAGCTGTTCTGCCTTTGGGCACAAAAGTTGTGATGCTTCTGTTTCATGTAAGGTCCCATTAAAGGGTTTGTGTGACCAGGTGTGCAAGGCTCAGCACTGATGTTAAATGGACCCTTTGTACACAATGTTTTATGCCCCAAAAGACAGTGTATTCAACTGCTGATTGTAACAATAACCTGTCTTCTGCAACAAAAGTACTGAACAAGATGCTGGATCAAAGTCATCTCTTGGACCTGATTACAGTTTCCTTTTTTTGAGACCACTGAGTCAGAAGAGCTCTTCCTGAGCATGCTGTGCCCTCAGCAGCTGGATGTCCACCAGGTAAGTAAAGATTCTGTGCTGTTTCAGGAACTCTGCTCAGTGCTTGTTTCCTGGGAGAGGTCCAAGGCAAGGGGTTGGTGGCCTTGAGGTATGACCTAACCCCAAAAACAGAGATCTTTGGATCATCACTTTCTAATGGAGCGTTGCAATGAGGTACCTGGCAATGAACCTGTTTTAATTACAGTGATCCATGAAATCTTGATGTCTGGCACTAGGCTTTGCACTGCCGTTTGTTGGTCACCACAATGTCTAAGCCTGCTCTCTCAGGCAGACTTCCTCACTAGAGCAGGGAGAAGTCTTGTCCTCATGTCTGGACCTTTCTGGAGGCCTGAGAGTATCTGCTCTCAGCCAGGTGGGTGGCTGGGCAGAGCTGTGGTCTGTTCCAAAGGGCTTGTTGCCCCTGTCTTCCCACTCAGGGCTGAGTAGTCCCAGTTTTGAGGCCACTGGGATTTCAGTATGAGGCTGATTCTTCAGAGGCAGCATCTGTTCTTAGCTCTATCTCAAAGTTTTGTGCAAATTCTCTAGCAAAAGTAAAGTTTCATGAGGAAAGTCTGACCACAAATCAGCAGAGGAGGTAAAAAGGAGTGGATAGGAAAGAAATCTGCTTACCTCCAGTCTATTCTAATTATATGTTGTGAAGTAAGGGGGCCCTAACTATGCCAGTCAAGCATCCTCAGAAGAATAGAATTATCTGCATGTTTTATCTTCAATAACACTGGGGTTTTTTCACTTTTCTATAGGGAATTAAGCTGCTCTTTCATGAGGTGGATCTGGGGCAGTATGTGCCTGTGTCCTAAATTCCTGATAAGGGGAGAGGAGTTATGTAACTGGCATGAGGAGATCAAAACTCCTACTATGCTGGGCTCACTCAATAAAAATGGTATCAGGGGAAAATACATGCCAAAGTAGGCTTAAATAAACAGCACAGAGGCAATGGACCTGAATGACATACGGGAGGGTTGCAGGGAAAACACAGTAATTTTAGTACTGATTTAAGAGTTTAAAGGAGCAATGGCAGATTAGGGGTAAATCCAGTGTTCTGTCTGTTGCAAACAGCTATTTTCACAAGAAAGTTTTTTTGTTTTACTTTTGGTTTTTTTCTATCCAGTCTTAGCTGTCTGGTGTGAAATTTGGCAGTGTGTGTTGGATCAGAGCACGTTCCCACTGAAACCCAGTGTAAAGGCTTCCACAGGCTTGTCAGTTTTCCAGGATCTATCCAACTTCACAAATATTTATCAAGCAGATTAGCTTTTACAGCAACTCATTCTAAACCATTGAAGTTATTTCTTGGAAAAGATAAAATTTGTTAAGAAAAGAAATGCTATTAAAATTTCTAAGAGATAGCACTCCAATGACAACTGGCCTCCTAAATGCCCTGCATAAAAAGGAAGAATAGCATGGCATTTGATTTCCTGAGTGCTAAGAAACAAGCTAAGAACAACAAATATTGTCCCTGTTTGGCTTGAAATGGAGCAATGCACATGCTGGCACTCCTGTGCAGTCCTTGCAGTTCTGCAGTGTTTTCCCACCATGCATGGAGCCTTCACACAGGCAATGTGTGTGTGTGTGTGCCTCTGTAGATATTTGGAGCTACCCAAAGAGGTTTACACTGCTCACCTTTCCCCCACTCCTGATGTAAATATAGATGTGCTGTAGCTCCCTTCTAAAACCTGCTTGGTTTTCCCAGGTTTTTAAAGTGTTATTCTGTTGTGTCTGAAAACCAAGAGGAAGACTATAGCCTATTTTATATTATTCATATACATGCTACATTTTGGCTTTCTCAGAATTTGGGGTAACAGAGGTTCACTTTCATTGGTCAGATCCCCCTCTCTTCCTCAGGCCTAATGAAATCCAGCTATAAATCAGCCATGTGGTGCTTTCACAGTGCTGGGGCACATACAAGAGGGGGTCTGATGGGCAAATGCACTTGGTAAAAGGCCAGACTAACTAGAAGGAATTCCAAGTTAAACAGAGACCCTTTAACAAATTTCTATTGGGCTCTGATGAGGTTAGAGCAGGATGTGTGAAGGCAAAATGATCTCTCAGCACTCAACAGGAGCAGAAGGTCTATAAACCCTGTAGGATCATTGGCATTTCTTGCTCTTTGCCTCCCACTTCTGGTCTCAAAACTGTCAAGGCCTCAGCCTCTTCAGAGCCTCATCACTGCAAAAAGGCATTCCTCCCTGGCAGTCTTAGCTGTCTGTGGAACAGAAGGATCCACTGGAAATGCCCCTCAGGTGTCCCTCAGTGGTGATGTACTATTATGCATTGATTGCAGAGTCTTAATGTTGCCTGTGAAAATGAAAATATGCCCACCTTTGTTAAATGTCAGTGTTTTCAGAGATGTGGAACGAGATACCAAAGGATGTGGGGAGATAGGACAGATAATGTTGCTTGCCTTTCCCTTTAGGATTGGGATAGCTGAGTTTCATAGTTCTGAGTCCTACCACTGCTTGGAAATGAAAATTTCCAAAGGTAGGAAATGAAGGCTTAGCTGTAGCAACAATGCAGCTGGGAATGCTCATTACAAACAGCATGTGTCATTATGGTGGTGTGGAAAAACTCATCAGTGCCTCTACTACCTTTCAAGAACTCCTACCTTCCTTCCCTCCTCTTGGTACACTCTTGCAGTCTGCTGCTAGAAGGCCTTGTGCATCTGCTTTGTTTTTGTTCTCCTATTCCTGGCCCTTGGTTCGTCCATCAGCTGTTTTCAAACAACCTTTTTTTGCCAATCTAATACACACTAGACATTTAATTTTAGAGAAGAAATTGTCCCAGGTGTTTTTCTGACTTGCACTGTAATACATTTTTCTTAAACAGCTTCTTGATTTTTAATCTTCCAAAGGTGATGTAGCACTTGGAAAAGCAGCCTCATTTGGGCCTCCTTTACCTGCTGTTTTACATGTCTGTGATGCGAATTATAAGTAAAATTACATTTCAAAGTCTTTAATCATGGTCTGAAGGTTAATACCAAGGGGTCACCCTCTGCATTTCCCTCAAATCTTAGCAGGAATACTTGGTTCCTGTGCATGTCACAATTTCTGTGCCATACCAGCTATGGCCTGGTTGTTACAGAAATCACTTGCTTGGAGGTAAAGCTGAGCTGTGGTATGTGTTGTTTGATCTTATCAAACACAAGTGTGAGGCTAAGATCCAACAAGAGTGATGGTTTCATCCTTTAGACACCAAAGCTAAACATTCCAATTTTGTGAGGAGAAAAGAAAGATGCCATTTTGTATCTGTGGGATGTTGTTGGTACTTTTTCTATCTCCTACCTGAACTCAGGCACCTAACGATTACATTTTTCTTGTTGACTCCTTTTTCTCAGCTGAGTTTATAGCATCTGTGCTGAGCTTTTATGGCTTGATCCAAAACCTGCACAAAAGGATAAAATATTTTCAGAAAACTTCTTTTTAACTTTAATGCCTGTGGTGTCTTTTCACAAAGAATTTGCTGTGATTTAGCAGCATGACTACGGTATAAAATGCTATAATTAGCATGATCTACCTAACTTTGTAACTTATTGCATCTAAGAGATGTAATAAAAAGTAAGACAAAATTGCATGGTCTTGGGTAAAAGAAAACAGAATACACAAGAAGTTTGAGAAAATTTTGTTTCTTCTCCATAATATTAGCTGGTTTAAGAAACATAACTTCTCTAAAACCTCAGACTTGGATAGAATCACTGCAACCTTATGGAACAAGACACACATTACAGTAGGATGTCTTGAAACACCCTTTTCTTTGTTTATATGTAGTATCCCTGGGAAGAAAGAAGCATGGCTTTCATTTACAAATGAATCATTGATTGTCTGAGCAACAGTTTAAAAAAAAAATAGCAAAAAGAAAGAAAAAGGCACAGCAGATATTTAGATGACTAGTCAAACAACAGAGTGCAGTCTCTCTTGGCAGGTGTGCATCATTCTAATGCCACTCTGTTGTTCCCCCAAAGCATCAGTGTGGTTTGCAGCTGTACAAAAATACTGGGGAGTGGCAGTACTCTCTTACAAATATAGCCCCTCTCACCTCTTTGTTCTTGGTATGTGCCAGCCATGATCAGCACAGTATAACAAGCCCTTTCAATACCTTCATTTTTCTCTTCCATTTTAGGGTAGTCATTTTAAGCCTGCTTTGGTTTTGCTGTAATGTGATGCTAATTCCATTGTAAGTCAAAATGTTGACAGGCGTATGCTTCCTCTGTAGGTTTGGAGCTTGTGGGTGAATAACATGTGTGTGTGCCACATTTAGCTTTGTGCTTTGCTGGAACAGGCTGTTCCAACACATCAGTTTTTTTCTCCTAGGCCTCACCTTTCTGCCCATATGAAATGCAAGCTGCTTGCTATTTCATTTCTTGCTCCTTTATAATGAGTTAATTCTTTTCCTACACTGTCTTCCTTCTATTGTCCCACCTTTTCTACATTTCTGTAGAATTCTTTAAGCCTGAAATGGATCTCTTCAAGCCAAGTGCTGTGCTTGATTGCTGCTGTGTATTTAGGGTAACTATAGTGCTCTTGTGGCCCAGAGTCCCTGTGGAAGACCATGGAGACCAAGGAGATGGCCATGGTTCCCAGGGAACTGAGAGACGTTGAATTTGCATCCTATGTTTTGACGCCAAACTCTGGAAGGAGAGCTTAGGCATTTCTTAATGTCTCTGTTTTCTTGTAAGCAAGAGCTGCAGTTGCCATGGATATGTTTTGAGATCTTAAATGGAAGGGGAAGAGGTTGAGAAGGCACGCGCCATGGTGCAGCCAGTGCACTTAGACCACAGTCTCTTCAGGAGCTGCAGCCAAGTAGACCCAAACTCAGCAACATGAAGTACAAACTCATCTATTGAATGGACAGAAGGAACCTGGACAAACAGCAAAGAAGGACTGGTTGAATGTTATTTGTGAATGCTGCTCAAGAATCAGGAGTCAGTGGACCTGCTGCTCAGCAGCAACACACAAAGCTACTCCCATATCAGTCCTGTGTTGGAAGCAGACCCCAGTCCTTGAACCACACCCACCGTGGAGCAGAGTCATGTAAAAAGAAACAGCACATCTGAATTTCCTCTCCCTATTTATAGTTCTGTTCAAGGGAACACAACTTTTTTCCTGGAAAAGAACCACCTTAAAACTATTTGGTGGTATAAGAAAAGTGCCATTGCTGCAGCATCACCTGGTGCCCCAACCCTGCCATCTCTCTGTGCCCCACTTGGCCGTGCAGTGATGACATGAGGGCTGGGTTCATCCCGCAGCCAAAACTGCAGCCACAGCTGGGGCAGCATCTCCAGCATCACCATCCCAAAGGCAGGGATGCCAGGATCTGGGGAGGCTGAGTGTCCTGACAGCTTGGGTACTGAGCAGCCATAGAGGCTCCAAGGACCAAGTCATTTGGGGGTGTTAAAGACCCCACTATCTGGGGCACCACCCTACCTCTGGGGTCTCAATGTGTGTCTGCTTATAGACAAACAATACTGCAAAGAAAAAATCATCTTAGTAATATTTATCTGAGTGCCACATACCACATATATTTGAATTGGCTGACTGTATGCAGTAACAGGGTTTGCCAGCAAATGGACAGTCTTGTGTGCAAAATACTTCAGTTCTAACAATTAAGGATCTGTCAGATTTCCACCAGATGAGTAGTTATTTAATTAAGTGAGGATATATGTCCTGTACTATTTAATACATAATAAAATTAGTTTAATGAATATGTGAGCTTAGATTAAGGCTGCTAATTTAATCACTGACAGCAGAGTCTCTCTATGTGGAAAATAATGCTTTTGCATTGACACATTAATGGTTGGGTTTTTTTTTTTTCCATGCAGTTATTTTACATGCAAAGATTCAAGACCCACCATTTTCCTGGAGGCAGAAATAAAACTGCAAAAGCTGTAGAGGAAGCTGGGCAGGGAGCTGTGGTTCTGACTTTCTGACAGAGAAAAAAGTAATTTTGGAGGGGAGCAGAGCCTGAGTTTTTATTGGAAAAATCAGTCAGGTGGAAAACTCTTGATTAGTGATTCCAGTTGCCTCAACTGGTTGTGAACATCTTAATTTCCCAATACCCAGTACCAGTTCCAGGTTTTTGGGGGAGAGCTGTGGCTTCTTGCTGACCAGTCCTTCACTCCCAGCACACTGATTTCTCCAAAACAGATTTCATGATTTTGTATGCATGCTGCATCTGGTGCATGTTAAATTAATATTGTGTGTACTGGTGTCAGGAGACAGAATAAATAGCCTCTAAGCAGACAGAAGGCTATATTTAGGTCTAGGCTGAGTATGCCCTCTGCCTGCCAAGTGCAAAAAATCCAATCCCTAATGCCTCTCCATTTCCTGCTAGAGACTTACATACAGGTTTTTCCTCCTTGTGTTTTAAACCTTTCAAAAATGGTTACAGCCTTGTGTCAGGCAGCTGCACTGCAACAGCTCCAAGAACACATGGTGTGACTTCCACACTATCAGGGCCATGGGGCACTAACATGGGCTCTCCCTGTCCCTGCCCAGCCTCCCCTGGGGCCTCTCCTCAGCCCAGCCATGGGCCAGAACTCCACTTGAGTCCCTGCACCAGTGCTGTCACAGGAAGCTGAGCTCAGCTCAGCCATGGCTCTGCCAAGCCCAGTTCCATCCCCAAGGCCCTGCCCAGCCATTCTGGGACTGTGGCTAATCCTGGTTTCCTTCACTAGGCCTGAACCTGACCCCCACCCCTGGGGGTACATCCTGGCCTGCCTTGTCCTATCCCCATTCCCAGGAAGTTGCTGGAGCTGCTCCCAGGCTTCCCTGGTCCTTGGCTGGGGCGCCCCTGGGAGCACCCACTGCCTCTGTCATTCACAGTGCCCTGACATATGTGGTGTCAGCCTTCCAAACACCACCATGGAAAGGCCTCTTTCATCATTTCAGCTAAGAAAGATTAATCCAGAAAGGACTTGGGCTAAAGTGTACACTAAGGGCTTCTAAGGTTCCTGCTTTATGATTTTTCACCAGGAGCACAGGACTCCCCTTTAAAGAGGCAGTGTGTCTCTGGGACACACAGAGACAAGCAGCCTCTGTCATGGTGGAACACAGAGGTTCCTGAGTTAGATTTCAATGAAATGCAGTGGATATCACAGAGAATCCAGCTGTGAGACTCAGCATGGGCTAAATTTATCCTGTTCTCTGCACTCTGCTGTACTCTGCTTTAGAGGTTTGACAAATGATCTACAGGTCTGAATATTTCAGAAACAGCCTGGCATTACTCCCAGGTTCAAATAGAAAGTAAAGACTGCCAAAAGACATTGGGAAAAGAAAAAGAGCTGCTTGTCACCAGCACTTAGAGGACTTTGGCCTTTCAAGAGGAGATTCTGAGCTCCTGATGAGAGCAGGCTTTCATAAACTGCAATCTAGTTTTACAATTGTATAGCCAGGCTGGATCTTTTGTTCCCAGAACTTCTGTAGTTGCTGAAAAAAAATACTTATTGAAAACCTATTTTTTCCTTCCCTTTTGCCAAGACTGAGTCCCTCAGTAATGCTGAGCCTGTGCATATTGCTCTCTCTGCAAGCTATCATTAAGTGGAGAATCAGAGCATGCACCTTTGTGGGGAAGACAGTTGAAGAGATAGGAGAGTAATTTCCCCTTCTAGATATTGCTTCCTTCCCTGTGCAGACTATATGTAGATATGAGTGGAAAACCACCTAATCCATAAACCCAAACTGTTTTGAAACACATTGTAGCATGAAAGTCAGGTTGCTCAGGTCCCATTTAATGCCCAGCACAAAGTAATGCTTTGTGACCTGCTGTTTCAGAAAAGGATGGTTTATTTTAAATGTTTCAGTACATGACTATGCCTCACTGTGCCATCTGTGTTTTGAATGCAGCAGGTTCTGTTGTGTAGGTACATATATATATGGTGTATATGTAAGTGAGAGAAGCTAAGGGTGACTATCTACCTGCTTCCACTTCTCATTTCTATGGACTAGACAGATGTCTGTATCATTGCTTAACCTCAGGCTAAGATTAATTACATTAGAAGCTTTCTACACAACTCGCTGGAGAAGTAGCAAAGACTTTTTCCATGACAAAATACTTATTTCCAGTATCCAACAGAATACAAGTCTCCTGGATGAACTGCAGATTCAAAACTGACTATGCATGACCAAGGGAATGATACAATTTCTTTAGCCAGCCAGGTAAGACACAGACTTTGATCTTGGACTGTAGTAAAAATGCTACTTTGATTTAATTGTCACTTAAATGGGTATAAATCAGGAATAGCTCACGTAAATCTTACATCTGTACTTCACCTTCTGGTAAGTCTCATAGGCTCAATGGTGATGTTATCTAATTTAAAATGTCTTTGAGTATTTATTCAGAATGAGTTTTACCAGAGTACTCTGGAGCACTTTTCTATTTGAAAGGAGAAAGTAGGTTAAAAAAAAAAAAAGGTATATTACAAGGAAAAGTCAAGGCAAGAACACGCAGCATGAAGGTCTGGTTAGACACATGGCAGTGTTTAATCCTTACTGTTCCTAATCCTTCAGGCCAGGCTTGCAACACTGGGAGCTTTTCAGCTCTTGCTCCCGGACATGCTGACTGCTAAGAGGACAGAGCAGTCCCAGTCTCCTCATTTTTTGTTGGCTTAATAGGAGCAGTGTAAAGGACAAGATGCAGCATATGTTAAAAGTATATACCTGTGGGCTCCATATGTCATGCAGCTGCAAGGCTGCTGCCCTATAGAAGTAATAAGTAATATGGCCCAGAAACAACCATTATAATCAGGTGTATGGGCAGCCAAGTGAGCAGTACTGCCAGGAGGAATGCCTGCAGTACAGCAGTTGTGAAATACTGATTAAGAAGTCCTAAAGTGGCTGCTTTCCTCTGACAAGTCATTCCTGCTGAAGCAGGCATGTTTCCAGGCTAATAGTTTCTAAGTGCACTTTCAGGCTTACACATTTTGGATGTCTTTAGCTGAAGCTGGTTTGTTCTTCCTGTCTGTATATGCAATGCCTCCTATCATAACCCATCATTTCAGCTTATCATCACTCTCCTGGGAATCTTGAGTTCCTCAGCAGAACTGACTGGAAACTCCCCTCATGCATCATTTCCTAGACAATTCAGTCAAACCCTAATAAGATAAGCTTTCTTATGGTAAAGAGAACACTAAATGTATCAGCGGCTTTTCTTTTTGTTGACTTCTTTTCTTCGCCTCGTCCTTATTGTATGTGAAAGGTGAGGATGAAATCTGCCTCTGTCAGATACAGACTGCTGTTAAAAATAGACATGTGTCAAGCAAGATGTCTTGGGGGATAAGGTATTGCTGGCAACCTGATCAAACCTATCACTTTGCAATTTTTACTTTCCTACTCTCTCCCTGCCACCCCATTACATGAATACATTGTTGCTCAGAGGTTTTGTTACTTATTTAAAATAAACTCTTCCTGCAGTAGTAACAGCAACCTAGAAATGAAGCAAGCTATTCTGCAAGGGTCAACAATTAATATTATATTCTGTTTATGTTAGAGCTTTATCCCAATGTCATTTGATCATTGTGAGAAGTCATGTTAATAATATTTAAGATAAAACTGAAAAGAGAACTTAATAACATTCCTATTCTGGAAAACCTTGTCTACTTCAAAACAGCCTTAGGATCTTGGCAGCACCTCATTCAGTACAGAGGTATTCATAATATTGCTGTGGGCTCCTGAGAGTTACTCTGCTGCACTCATAGGTATTATTGGTGCTAGTTCTGCCTGCAGTCTGCTCAGCCCCTTGCTATCAAAAGTGTTTGTCAGACTCATTTTGTGATGTATGTGGCCTTTTGAGGTCTCCAGTTAAAAGAAGTGTTAAAGCTACAAGACATTCTTAGCTGTTGACAGCTATAAGACATTTTCCTAATCAAAAGGAGCAAGTTCAGAGTATGGTTGTTATTGCTGCTCCTGTTCTTTTTTAAACTTCCTTATGGTAATTGTGCCAAATGTCACTCTTTGAAGAACATGAAGGAGCTGATCAAGTTAAACTCCAAGATTGCTTTGTCATCATAAAAGGGTAAGGAGTGACTGCCAATACTCTTTATGGAAAACAAATGGAGGGCCCAAGTTTCTTTCCCTGTTTTTTCTTGAGTGGATTAAATCCCAATTTGTGGTGGCAGGTATGAGAGAAGGACAAGAATCCTAGGCAACAATCCAAGGGAAAATGCATGCCAACACCTAAAAGTGAAATAATTGAGAGTTGGTTCCTCCTTGCACGCTTAAGGCTGGAAGTTAGTGACAATTAGTGATGAAAGTCACTCTTTCCTCCAGCAGAACAAAGTCCTGCTTTACTTTACTGGCAATTTCCTATTGGTGTTTGTCAAGGGTCTCTTCTGGAGCATGAATGACCCTACAGCAGAGAGCTGCTAGTATTTTCTACTCTGTGCAATAAGAGCAGTTTGGCTTCAGTTTTGAAGTGAAGGTTTCACTTCACTGAGGCTTCAGAGTAGAGCTTTACAAGTTTTAAAGAAATGTATATATGTTGATGTGTATGTCATACATACACACACACATAGCTATTTATCTACATATAGGGGCAAACTCATAGTTTATTAATGTTCTTGTGGCTATAAATACCGATGATATAGGAAAATGCAATATGACATTTTAAAAAATAATGTATTAGTACATGGTAAAGTACAGGCTCCCATTGTAACTCAGTTGCTATTTGCTAATTAACAAAATTAACTTTCCCAGACACAAATGGGAATTATTGAGGTTTAGCTGTTATTTTGACTTTTGGTTGTTTAAAAATTTCCATCGCAAATCTCTTCTTTATAAGTATCAGATGTTCTTCAAGGTTAGCTTGTGTAATGCAGTGCTGAGAGCAGCTGAATTTTTTCACTGGTGCTGGTGACTCCAGATCTCCTGCTCATCTGCAGTGTGTGCCTACTGCTCTGGAGCAGAGGTACCTGCAATTGCCTGGTTTTCACTGACAGGTATATAGGAAATCAGTTGTGGTATTTGATGTAATTGGCTCATAGTTTCATTTGGGGGGGAGGGGGGGAGGTGGTTACAGTGGTGATCTCAGATCTCAGCAGAGTTTAGACAGCGTGATCAAGCTGAAATGCAATATTGGACAGAAGTGACAAATATGCTTACTCAGAGATCTAGCTGTCAATTCTAAAAACTTCTCTGCTGGATGTGGATACCACTGCAGGGAGCACAATAAAAAGAAAAGTTTGCTTTAGGAATTGTGCTGTCCTTAGCCAACATCTTTTTGTAGCTATCTCATGAGCTTGAACTGGCCCTGCTGTTGTGTGAGCTCATGAGCAGATTGGCAGTGTCGTAGTGAGTTTTTGATGTCAAAACATTACAGTGCATTTAGAGTTGCCACTGGCTAATGCCATTTTAAGTGAGAGAGAGAGTTGGAATGAGATTTACAGTAAAGGTCCTTCATTTGTAGGTCACTGAAGCATGGAAAGCCTCACCCTGCCTGGCTGTGTGAACTTGGCTGTTGATCTACATAGTAGCAGGAGCTGGGGTTCCCTGCAAGGTGAGCTGCTGAATGCACACGGTGCCCATCGGCAAGGGGGTAATGACAGAATGATCTCACAGTACCAAGAGTTGTGATATGTGATAGAGATGAAAGATGGAGAGAGGGAAAATGGAAACAGAGCCATAAGAGGGTGATGATGAAGCCTCTTTTGAGTAAAGTCTTGTGATGATATGAGGCTCCCAATGGGAATGGTCCCACTTCAAGCATTACCTCTTCAGGAACAGATTTCCATTCATATCCCAGCATTTGGCTCTGTTAATGGAACCTCTTTGTATGGAACAGCTTCTTCTGCAGGGCAGGATATGTCATGGTGGTGTCAGTCTTCATACCAAGCACAGTGCATGAAAAAAGCCAGTTTATGCTGGCAAAGCAAAGAGCTAAGTTCTGCTTACTGAAGAAAAACACAAAAATGAGAAAAGCTTAAGTACATCTGGCACTTATCCCTTGGATTAGAGGATCTGAAGCATCTCTCAGCTTCAGAAACCTCAAGAGACCAATTCAGAAATTCAGCAAGATGGTGTTTTTCAGTGGACCTCCAATCCACTTCTCATTGTTATTTGGGACAGAGGAATAGTGTCATTTTTGTTGAGTACCAATGAAGCTTTACAATCTCTTTCACTGAGAACAGTTAAAAAATAAGGGGCCCCTAAGGTAAAAACACAGTTAGAAATTCTGTGGCCATTGGAGGACACAAATGTGTCCTGCACATTCTGCAAATAATGAAGTTGATAAGGAAGATACAGCCAGCCCCATCAATCAAGCTGTTACCTTTTACATACAGGTGAAGACAGCACACTTTAATATCTGGGATTTTTGGACAGGCTTGTGTCTCCTAAAAAGACATAAGACATCAGTTGCAGTTATCACTGCAATTCTTGCAGTTTGCACAAGTAAAGCCATAGGGTTTAAGTTTATACTATTATACATGCAAGTATTATGTATTTTCTTCTCAAGGATAACACTCTTCACTGTCTTATGAAAATCTCCTGTGCTTGATGGAAGCAAGAAGGCTAAATTGGTTGCAGAGATTTATTTTTCTATCAGCTTTTCTTCCCTGTAAACCATGGGGCATGCCAGTATCACCTTAAAAACATAAAATATGAATATATGCTTATAGATTTTATGCATTGCTCACACATCTTATGCTAGAACTAAGATGTCTTAGTCAGCTATTCAATGTTATGTGACCCTTTGCTCTTGCATTCCAATGTCACCAGTGTCACACTGTTAAACATTAACTTGACAATTATTTTCAAAAGCACAACCTGACTTCATTAACCTTTTGTAAGGACACTTGATGTTAAAATATGACATTAGCTTGTTCTATGCTTAACGTGGCGATGCACTTCATACTTTATAGCTCTTAATGGTGTATTAGCAGATACAATTTATCCTTTCATAGAGATAATAAAATCATTATATATTCATTTGGCCCTTGGTCTAAGGTGCAGGTATACTTTGATGTTTATTATAGAAGCTAACAAAACATTTTGGTGGGGCATTAAATCCTTTGGTGCCTTAAGTTTTAGATTTCATATTTTCCAG
>VYZP01048474.1:19136-36347 GCA_013400635.1 Hypocryptadius cinnamomeus | reverse complement strand
GCAGGGCAGAGTGACCTCCCTGCTGCTGCTGGCCACAAAATAACCCTAATATTAATTAAAGTCACCACAGGCCTTCGGAAGTACTCAGCACCAGGATTCCAACTCCTTTTTGTTTCCCTCTCCTTTTCCCAGCCCTGCTTCCTCCTCCTGACAGTGGCTGGGTGCCACGGGATGAGCTGAGGCAGCCTGAGAGGGGATCTGCCTGTGCCAAACACATTTCATGCTGCAGCTCAGTAGAGGAAATTACAAACACCAAAGTCCAAGGCCCGAACAGTCCAATTTTCTCCCCTGATTGCCACTGTGCCTCAGCTTAGCAGAGTAAATAACGAACACCGATGCAATGAACTTCCTAGTAAATCGCCCCTGATGAATTTCACACAGGTCATCCAAAAGCAAATTTAATTATTACATGCTGGCCGCAGCCACCTTGTTTTTTTTTTGTTCCTGGCTCGGTGGTTAGATCCAATCAGCAAAGGAAGGAATGGAAAATAAAGTAAAACACCTCATTTCTGAGCACGCTCCCTGCTCAGTGCAAAAGCTGGAACATGAACTGCAGGGCACGGGCAGCTCCAGCTCGGATTAGGATGGAATCCTAATTTCCCAGCCAGGAATGAAAGAACAGGGCCAGTCCACCAAGGATTGTGTCCTGGAGAGCAACGTTTGACTTCCCTGGATCTCAGCTTCCTTTGGAATTTATCATGTTTGGAGCAAAGAGTCCTCAGGGCTCCACATTCCCTGCTCTGCACTCACAGCCTTGGACATCCAGGCCCAGATTGCTCCTGGGATGTAACTGATGTGGGTCACTGGGTATTTAAAGTATGGTGAGGTGAATCCTTGGGGAATGAATTCCTGGAATTACAGCACAGGCAGCTTTTTGTGACCAAGGTCTGCAGTGGTGAGTGGGCCTTGTGTATCAGAGGGGTCCCAAAGCCTCAGGATGGGTGTGCAAGTGGCCATTTGTGGCATTTTCCATGTCTCAGCTCTGTGAAATGACTCCCTTCCACTTCCAGCAGAGCTCCCTGCTCGTCTGTGAGCATTAGAAGTGACATTACTGCAGTGCAATTTCCTCTTGGCACCTCTTCCCTGCTCCCTGTCTGAGTGCCCTCCCCTCCACTGCCATCCACCACAGCCAGAATGAGATTTGCAATTATGATTCATGCTAATAAAATAAAACTGCTGCAGTCAAAGACAAAGAGAGAGCCTCGGTGGAAAGGCTCCCCAGCAAATCTCTCCAGCCAGAGCTGTCTGTGAATGGCAGGTGATGAGTTTGGGGGGGATCCACACCTTGATATCCCTGGGTGGCTTGTCCGTCCATCCATCCATCCATCCATCCATCCATCCATCCATCCATCCATCCATCCATCCATCCCTCTCCTATCCATGTGTACATCCAATATATGAATTTATATCTGCCACGCAGGTTTGTATCATCCTTAATCAAGAGGATAAAAAAAAGGGAAGAAACCCTCAGGAGAGGATGTGTTGGAGGCTGACACTCAAACTATGAAAGGAATCAGAGCAATTTGCTTTTCCTTCCACCTTTCCTATTGTGTCTGGCACAGGCTTCAACACCGTGGGATAATTAAAACCCAGTAAAGATTATGAGGCTGTAAAAAGGAAATTGTGAAGCCCTCATGAACATTTACAGCCCCCATGGAAACATTTCGGGTTTGTGGTCTGGAGAAGTATTTCCTTGTCTCTTTAAGCACCAAAGGAGCACTTCCCTGGAATGATTCCTGGCAGAGCTGCCGGCATTTCATGTGGCTCTACAAAACAGAATCTCCAGGCTTTGTCTGTGAACTGCTGTGTCCTGCAGGGTCATGTCAGGACAGCAGAATGATTTGTGGGGAAGGACTGGGGCAAGGGAACACAATCATGGAATGCTTTAGGTTGGAAGGGACATTAAAGCCCTTCCAGTGCCACCCTGCCATGGCAGGGACACCTCCCACTGTCCCAGGCTGCTCCAGCCCCAGTGTCCAGCCTGGCCTTGGACATTCCAGGGATGCAGGGGCAGCCCCAGCTGCTCTGGCAATTCCAGCCCAGCCAGGAATTCCTCATTGCCAAGATCCCATCCATGGCTGCCCTCTGGCAGTGGGAGCCATTCCCTGTGTCCTGTCCCTCCAGGCCTTGTCCCCAGTCCCTCTGCAGCTCTCCTGGAGCCCCTTCAGGCGCTGGCAGGGGCTCTGAGCTCTCCCTGGATCCTTCCCTTCTGCAGGTGAGTACCCCCAGCTCTCCTAGGCTGGCTCCAGAGCTGAGGGGCTCCAGCCCTGAAGCAGCTCCATGAATTCCTCTGGACTCTCTCCAGCAGCTCCAGGTCCTGCTGATCCCATCACTGGATGCAGAATTGGAGATGTTCTGTGCTCTTGTAAGAGATCCCAGAGCGAGGACTGGGTCCCTTCTGCAGGGCAGGTTTGGGGTAGGTTGTGCTCTGCACAGCTCAAGTTGAAGATAAAGGAGGTTCCCAGGATTTTTGCACAGTTCCCAACACCCTCTTGTGTTTTTTTTCCTGTGGGAAACCATCTCCCACTGCAAATGTGTTATAAATGCCCTGTGTGACTGATTTCCATAGGCTGGGATGGAGAAACAGGAACCAGACAGCAGGAAAGGAAAAATCAAAGCTGGGAAGGCAGAAAAGTTTCCCAGGGGCTGATGCTTTCAGGAGCCTTGAGCTTCTCTTCCATCCCTCAGAAGTGATAAATCCAGGACAGCCAGAGCCTGATGAAGCTGGACAGGACCATGAGGACACCTGAGCACCAAAGAGGGACTGTGGGGCTCGGCCCAAACCCAAAAGGGTGGTGGAGAATCCCGGACTTCAAACACCTGGTGACCAAATGTGCCCTCAGGGGACTTCCCAAACACCTCAGGAGCCTCTGGTGTGTCAGAGCCTCTTCTCCAGGAGGAAGCCCCTGAGTGTGGCTGCAGAGGGATGCTGAGGGGGGTGTTGGACACGGTGAGGGGGTTGTCTGAGGAGTTATTTACTCCCAACCACGACAGCTTGTCTCTACCCACCACCCAGCTCTGTAAACAAAAATTGTTCCCAAAATCTCTCCCCCACACCCACAGTATCTCCTGTTAGTGAGAGAGGGTTTGTTTCAAACCAACACTCAGAGCCTTTGCAAGGGGATCTTTTCCCTCATTTCTAATCTGAACCTTTCCTGGTAAAACTTGAGGTCGTTTCCTGTTGCTTAGGGGAGAAGAAACCAGATCCTACCTGGCTACAACCTCTTGTAAGAGAGTTGTAGAGAGTGAGGAGGTGCCCCCTGAGCCTCTTTTCCTCCAGGCTGAACAATTCTCTGTGATAAACAACCCCATTTCTGTGCTTCAAAATCACAGCATCTGTGGTGTGTTACACTCAGGGTGGGAAGAAAACATGCTTCGTTCCAAAACCACCTTCCCAGGAAAAAATATTCCGTGAGGATCCTCTGATGAGGATTCTAAGATGCTGCTGCAAGGAAGAATCCTGGAATTAAGGTTGGAAAAGGCCTCTGAGATCATGGAGTCCAACGTTCTTGTGGTGTAGAGAGGAAGCTGGAGCAGGGAATGTCCGTGGGGGGCTGGCATGAGGTGCTTGGGCTCTGGATTCCCACATTCCACACACTGCTCCTGCCTTCCTCCTTGGCGTCATCCCTGGAATATTTACTTCCCTCATGAAGGTTTGGAGAGGACTGAGAGTCTGAGCTATTGAGGAGACACCAGTTAATTGCAAACTCTAATTACCTCAATTGCAAAATCTTCTCTTTCCTCTCCACCTGCTGTAGGTGAGCCCCTGAGTGTCACTGCTGCTCTGTTCACACCTCGTGGGGCTGTGATGGACAATGTGAGGAGCAGCTCGAGGAAAAACAGTTGAAAAAAATTTGTTTTAGGCTCAATAATACTCCCAAAGATGAGATTTTCCTGATTTTATCCAATCTGTCCTGGCCCCCCCCAGCACAGCTGCTGGGTGGGTGGGAAATGTGGACTGCAAAGCCTGAGATCAGCGAAGCAGAGCCCCAGATTATTAAGAAATTAATAATTAACCAGTTGCACACCAGGCCACAGCAGCCCAGCCTGAATTCAGAGCTCCTCACACATCAGTCCCACACCTCAAAGGGTCTGAAATGGGATTTCCTTGTCCCAGGCAAGGACAAGGGACAAGGAAATCCCATTTCCTTGTCCTAAGCAGCTCCTTTTCCCTTTCCCAAAGTCTGGGTAGGGAATATCCAGCATTCCAGGACCTCCACGTGGCAGTGTCTGAGCAGGTGAACACAGATCTGTGATCCCAGGAATGTCCCATCACCATCCCTCATGGAATTCTCCCCACTGCTGCAAACCCATCAGGGAAAGGGAGGAAGGAACTCCTGCAGTTAATGGCCAATATTGACATGAGAAAAATTTGGATTATGAATAAAAAGAGGGGAAAAAACCTGGGAAGATTCCTAACAACAAGAACTGATGGGTTCTGTGTCTTCTCCAGAGAAGCCTCTCGAGTTGGTCCGTGGTAGCTGAGGGTTGGACGGAGTGACTCAGAAAATCACTTCCACACTGATGGAGCCTTGGAGAACACTGAATTTGGGGCTGGAAAGGAATCTTTTAAACACCTCAGGAATGACAGTTCTTAAAAACATCCAGACAAACCACCAGGGCTTTTAAACGTCCTTTAATTCTGCAATTTCAAGGTTGACACACAAAGCACCTACAGCTCAGAGAGAACCTTTCTCAGCACAGGAAACCCAGCTGGGTCCCCAGTTTTCTTGGCAAATACAAGTGCAATGGATTCTGATTTTGGAGGAATAAGGAACCTTTTGCCAGGTGAATTTAGAGGGTCAAGGCAGGGCAGAATTGGTGCCCTGGGTGTGCCTCAGACCCTGGATTTGGTGCCCTCCTGCCCTTGCTGATCATTGGTGCTGAGCTACACAACCCTGCCTGTCCTTCCAGTGCATCAAGTGACAGCCACAAAATATCTCTGGGGCTGGGGGGACTCAAAGATAACATTCAGGACAAGAGAAGGAAGCTTTTTTGTTATTTTATATTGGCAATTTTCTCCTGCATCCACCCGGCGCTGCAGGAGCACCAGATGGCTCCGGGATAATGAAAGAGGAGAAGTGGAAACAAATGGTCCCGTGTTACCTCCCACGTGCAGAACTGGCTGATCACCACCTGAAGGAATAAACAATCCCATCTTTTAGCAGTGGAAACAGCAGGAAACTTCACGTGGGTGCAACCTGGAGAGAGCATTAGCAGAGCTGAGCAGGCTCTGAAAAAGATCTCCAAACCATCAAGATCCTACATGTGATCAGCAGGTCTGGGATTGACTGGCAGGGTGCTGATTATTTAGTGTGGTCTGAACTTCCAAGACCCAATTTTCCCTTTTCCCACCCCACAGCTCCCTTTACATCCCAAGGCAAAGCAGCAGCAACAGAGCAAAGCCCAAAATCCCACCCCAACCCCACTGGGGTTCCTGCTGTGGAATCACTTTTGGGAGAACATTAAAGAAGCGTTACGTGGATACACACCAAAACCACCCCAACCCCAAATCTCAAATGGCATTCCCCTCCTCACCATAATGCCCAGAAAATTCCCACTTTTTCTTTGATTAAAACAGAACAAAGCAAACAAAAAAAACTTGGAGGTGCCACCCGCCAGCCACGGGTGAGGGGGTGGCAGAGGGGTTCACACGGTGGTGATTTTCTTGTCCTTGGTGGCCTGTTTGATGGCAGCTTGCTCACAGATGATCTCCTTGAGGCGCTGCAGCCTCATGTTCTGCGTGGTCTGGTCCCCCACGCCCGTCTGGCTGCGGTGCAGCAGGTTCAGGGCGTAGATGTACTCCAGCTCCGTGTACTTCACGCCCTGGTCCACCACCAGGTTCAGCAGCTCGTCTGCTGTGTTGTAGAGCATCTCGTAATACTGCCTGCAAAGAGAAAAACACCCTGGGTAGTTGTGGTGCTTGATGGTCCAGACCTCTGCTTTTGCAGAATTCCATGAGCTCTTGCTTTTATTCAGCAGTGCCACGAGCAGAGAAAGCTGAACAAAGCACAGACATCTTCCTGCTGAACATCATCCTAAAATCCCAGAGTGGTTTGGGTTGGAAGAGATCTCAAAGCTCCTTTTGTTCCACTCCCTGCCATGGGCAGGGGTACCTTCTACCATCCCAGGCTGCTCCAAGCTCTGTCCAGCCTGGCCTTGGACACTTCCAGGGATCCAGGGGCAGCCACAGCTTCTCTGGGCACCCTGTGCCCAATGTGGGCAGGTTTTAAAGTCAAAGTGACAGAAATCCTCTTTATTGAGACTCACAGAATGGTTTGGGTTGAAAGAGACCTTAAAGCCCATCCAGTTCTACCCCTGCTTTGACCTCCTCTCTTCTCCCCCCAGATATCCCATGGCTGAGCCCTGGGAGCTTTTCCTGCCCAGGCTGATGATCTGGGAAGGGTAAATCAGCTTCCCTCTGCTTGGCCGTGCCCATGTTAAAGCCAAAAGAGATCTTGGGGAGCTAAATTTGCTTTTTGGTTAGGTTTGCTAATCCCACATAATTATTTATTAACCTGTTTGTCAGATGACAGACTGAGCTTTTGATAACTTTTAATTCTTTTCCTTGGTTTTAAACCTCAACTTTAAAACCACAAAGCAGTTGGCCAGCATTCCACGGAGCAGTTTCCCCTCACCTGTCCTCCATTTACTTATTCCCTCCATCCTTTACAACTTGCTTTCCTTAGCCACCTCTTGATAATCAAAAGAGGGTTTATAATGGCAGGGACAAACACACTTGTGAAAGGAAAATGAAGAGCCTAAATAAAAAATCACAGAACAAGAGGCTCATCCCACTCCCTCTTTCATATTTCATTATTTGATAACATCAGAGGCTGAGTCCATCAGAGCTGCTTGGGCGAAGGCAAACAGGAGAGTGCCTGATCAATATTTATTAATACTTTCAAAGACAAGGAAGGCAAAGTTGAGCAGACTCTGTAATGGAGTGAATAATTACTCATGCAAATCGGGCTTGGCCGCGGGCGCTGCCATGCCAGAGCGGCAGGTTTTTAATTGCACCCAATTAAAAATGCACACCTTGTGCTCCTTCCCTGCTGCCTCGCTTGCTCCCCTTTTATTTTAGAGGAAATTTTTAATTAAAAAATAATCTGATCCCGAGAAGAGTGACAGATGAATCCTGTGTTTGTGAGGTGCAGGAATTTTTCAGTCAGCCCAGATTTAGGACAGGTGAGGAAGGAGCTGTGACTAGAGGATGAGGCTGTGCTGCTGGGCTTGTCCAGTGATCAGTTTGTGCAGATTTAGTCCTTTTTTGCCTTTTTTTTTTCCTTTAAGATGCTCTGTCACCTTGGGAAGGCCACAGATTTTTTTGTTTTGGAGCAAAACTTCCCTGCCCCTGGATCCCTGGAATGTTCAAGGCCAGGCTGGATTGGGCTTGGAGCAGCCTGGGATGATGGAAGGTGTCCCATGGCAGGGATGATCTTGGAGGTCCCTTCCAACCCAACTCATTCTAGGATTGTGGGAATGCAGCTGATGGGAACAAAGTGTCCCAGGGACTCATCCCAACAGAGAAATCCTTTTATTTCCATGTTTACTCTCAGTTATCACTTATTTGTGTTATGCTGAAAAGCACCGATGGGATTTGTTGGGCTGATCTGACAGGAGAGGTTTTGCACACAAAAACATGGAACAGGTTCTTAGGAACAGGTTCTTAGGAAGGTTCTTATTCTATAGGAATTCTTCTCCCAAATTCCTGTGGAATAAGAGCTGCTCTTCACAAGGGAATTAATCTGCTCCAAGCTTTCAGATCTTCAGGATGGCAAAAAAACTTCTCCACTGGCATCCACCCCCAGTATTGATGGCACTTTTTGGGGAATGAGGAGTGAAGGACAGCCTGAGGGAGCCCAAATCATTGACATCCTGCTCAAACAGGATAATTAACTAATTTTGATGGTTTGGATGATGGACAATTAACTAATTATGATGGTTTGGATGACAAAGGTTTGTTAATTTTTTGAAAAATAAAATCCATTTTTCATGTGATGAGCTCACATCCCAACCGAGACACCTGTGGCCTGTTTCTCTGATCACTGGCAATGGGATTGGGTCCAAAGCTGCCTTGAATTTTTCTGGACATTTTTTAGGACAAAACTGAACTCTCCCTGCTCCCTTTATCCATCTGGAATTGCCCCTGAAGATCCACCACGACACAAAGAACAGCTCTGTGCTAAGAGCAGACAGGGAAGGTTAAATACCCCTTTAATGGGATGGAAATGGTTCCCAGCTGCAGGAAAAACCATCCCATGGGCAAACCAAAAGTGCAGAATCCACCTGACCCCAAACCAGTTTGTTTTGTTGGGTTTTAAGCAGCACTTTGGAAAGAAACTACGGCAAATTGCCAACCATGAACCCATTCTGCAAGGAGGCATTTTGAGCTTATATATCTAAAGACACCCATATTAAAAAATGGTCTCTTGAACTCTGTTCTTGGAGAAAGAGAATAAAAATTAAGAAGCTTTCTCATTTAGGGGAAAAAAATCTCAGGAAAGGCAATCAGGATGAGCCCAGCTCCTCTGAGGGCTATTAATACCATTCTCCATTTAAATGCTAATGTTCACCTCTAACCCAAAATAAAAAAAGTTTTCAAAAGGTGGCCAGGTGAATTCCAAATGAAATCCTGATTTCCCTGAGAATGACTTGATCTCCTCTTCAGAGGAGGTGACGTTTCAGAATAAAGGATCCCACTTTAATTATCCCTTCCTGATGTAGCTGGGGGCCTGCTCTGCATCAGACAGGAACGGATTCTCCGGGCAGGAATTCCAGTCTGGGCGCTGAATTAGCCAAAGGGAACAAAGAAAAGGAGAAATAGAAATTCTGTCCCTTATCTCCGTCTCTTTTGGAGGATTAGGGAGGCACTTTGGAGCACCTGGAATTGCTGCTCTAATGGGAAAGTCCAAAAGGTTAAGTAGGAAGCACTTATGGAAAATCTGGATAAAAACTAAATGAGGGGACAGGGAGACAAGACAGAAGGAAGATTTTATTATGAGGGTGGGGAGGCCCTGGAACAGAATTCCCAGAGAAGCCGTGGCTGCCTCTGGATTCCTGGAAGTGTCCAAGGCCAGGTTGGAGCACCCTGGGATAGTGGAAGATGTCCCTGCCCATGGCAGGGCATTGGGATGATATTTAAGGTCTTTCCAAGCCAAATTCTGTGATTTTATGGAAAACCACCAGGCAGGACAAGCAAGAAACTGAAGATAATAAAAAAGACCGAAGCTGTGGTTATAAAATCACTCTATTTTGATATTTGAAGATCACGGTGGAACCATGACATTTAAATGTAGAGGGGGATGAAGGAGTGCAAAAAAAAAAAAAAAAGGAAAAAACAGCAAGAAATTAGGTGACTTCAGTCAAGTAATGCAGAAGAAATGGATTTTCAGGCCTGGCTGAAAGAAGAAAATCCCATGGGGCACTTTCCCCTTTGGAGTTATTAGAGGTGGGAATGGGGAAGAGCTGAGAATGGTTATAGGGCACTGGGTATGGGGCAGGTGAGATGAGTTCCAGGCAGGAGTTTGCAAAGATAATTTTGAAAGCTCAGAACACCAAAGGAAAATCCAGGTGAAGCAGCAATTACTGTAATTTCTGCACCTGCTGAAGGCTGTGGGGATGTTTGCACACACACATCAGTGAGCAGCATTTTAAATCAAAAATCTGCAAATGTGGGAGCTGCTGGTGTCAGCTCCAGAGCTTCTGATGGTGAGATGGAAAACAGGGATGGGAGGGGACAGCTGCATCACGGCTTTTCATGGAATCACACATGGGTTGGGTTGGACAATTCCAACTGGGACAACATCCCCATGCCAGGTTGCTTCAAGCCCCATCCAGCCTGGCCTTGGACACTTCCAGGGATGGATCCAGTTCCTCTTTCCAACCACTGCTCATCCTAAGCTGCAGCTACAACCCTAAAATAAGGGACACCACCCTCAGGACACCATTCCACGAGGGAATGTAAATCCTGATTGACTTTTCTTCAGATTTCTTCCTTGATTTTCAATCAACCCGGAGCAGTTCTGGGGACACCAACAGGAATGTTCCTTCTGTGCCTCCAGGAGAACCCAAAGTGCTTTAGGGGAGTTCACATCAGAGATGGTTTTGCTGTTCTGGTCAACCTCAGCTCCTCTCAGACACCACACTAAGACCTGGACACTTCTCCTGTGTGCCTGGGGTGAGGAAGAAGCCCCTACATGGTTACTGAAAAACCCCAAAATGAGGCCAGAAATGTTCCTATCACTGTGATCTCCATCTTCTTTGTGCTCACCTCATCCACAGCCCCTTGCAAGCAGCTGCCCCATCACCACACGTGGCACAATTTGGGCAGGAGGCACAGGTGGCTCTGGGGCTGTGCTCACAAGAACATAAAAAAGCACAAGAACGCAAAAAACCCCGCTTACAAACCCAAAATGTGCAAAATTCCGAGATGGGAAATGATTTGGGAAGGGAAACAAAGCAGGAGAGGAAGAAATAAAAGTGAATTTGGAGTACAGTGGTGCTTCACGCTCCTGTGGTAGCTCTGCAAATCACAGCCCTTAATAAATAATCAAGGGATGGAAGGATAATATTGGGTTGTTTTTTTTAAAAGCTGGAAGAATAATTAAAATTAAGTCATTTATCCAAGGCAGGAAAAAGTATCAGAGGTGGGAAGCCCTCACCCTTTGCTTAGTACCCACGCAGGGCTCTGATCAGGTACAGAGCCAGGCAAGAAAAACAAATGTATTTATTCAAAAGGGCACAAGCACAGCCTTCTAATTAGAGACAGCCTCATTAGAAAATCCAATTATTTTCCCTTTTAAAGTTTAAGCCACAGAGACAGCGTGTGAAGCCCTACATATCAATCAGCTCACCTGGGGGCTGCTTTTTATACAGATGAAGCCGTTTTGGACAAAACCCCCCCAGCCAACACCTCTGGGTGCCACGTGCAGCTCTGTCACTGGGTTTGTCACCACTGCCGAGCTTTTTGTCAAACACAGATGAGAAATCACCTCTTAAATGCAGAATTAATTAGCAAAGGGAAGGGTAAGGGACGTGCAGAACATCACCACCCTTCCCAACGCTCTCTCCTGTTCTCCCTCCTCCTTTTTATCCTGATAATTATCTGCCTTATCTATTATTTTCTCATTAATATTTCCTTCTTATTTCCTTTTCCCTTCCTCCCGGGGTTCATCACTTGGACAACGCTGCCCTGCTGGGAACACGAGCTCCAGGGGAGGCTCAGGTGAGAGATCAGAAGGAATTTCCTCATGGAAAAAGTTGGAAAAGGCTGCCCAGGGAGGTCTGGAGTCCCCGTCCCTGGAGGTGTCCAAGGATGTGGCAATCTGGGCTGGTGACAAGGTGGGCATCGGGCACAGCTTGGATTCCATGACCTTGGAGGGCTTTTCCCACCTCAACAATTCCAGGATTCTGGGAATGGGGATCTCTGAGCATCCCCACGTGCACAGAGCACCAAAACCCAATCCCTGAACAGCTCTGAGCCCCCTCCCAGCGTGCAGCGAGACACAGCAATTACACAGCTTTTCAAAGGAAGGATAAATCCATTAAAGCCCATTAAATAATTCTTCAAAAAACAATGTCTGAGCCACTCCTTGTAGCTCCAAACTGGCTGATCCTAATGAAAGATGGAAATTCTCGCTCTCCAAATGGAACTTTATAGGGTATTAAACAAGCACCCTCAGCACTTATCTAAATCTTTAATTAGTTCTATAATATACTGATGATATCAAGGCTAATTAAATTTATACAGATAAAGAGCAATGAAATTCTAGCCAAGTGAGCTGGAAAGTACATATTAAATAGTAAATTTAATGGCTCAGGAAGATAAATGCAATTTTGTATAAAAAAATTAAATTCAATTTACATGTTGTATTAAAATTGATTTTGAGTGTGCAAATGATTGGAAAAGAATCTTTTTAATAGATCAGTAAAAGTGTTAATCTGACCTGTTTAAATATCAGTTATTAATGCCAGCATTTGCAAATAAGCCACACACATTTGCATTTTACTGCATATAGTAAAAAAAAAAAATTATCTATACCATCTGCCAGTTTATAAGGAATATTAAGGGATTTTTCCCCTTGCCTCATGCATAAATTGGAGGGAACATGGAAATGAATGTAGCCTGAAAGAAGAGGGAGTCAGCACTTCCACAAAAGTGCAGCAGAGATTGCTCCCGTCAGCAAAAAATCCCACAATTTTCGCTTCCCTTTGGGAACAACAATCACTGTGGCAACCCCCCAGCTTTACTTAGGATCAAGTGACGTGGAACTGGATGTGACTGGGGAGGTGCTCAGTGGTGCCAGCTGAGCTTTGATAAACCACGAATGGTTGGGAGCTGCCGATGGGTGAAGGACACGATGGAATCTGCCTGATGGGGACAGAACAGTGAACCGGGGCAGAAGCTCAAGCAGGGCCCTCAAGCCAATGTCGGTCTGAGGTAGGCCATGGTTGGGTCCAACAAGTCAATGTCGGTCTGAGGTAGGCCATGGTTGGGTCCAACAAGTCAATGTCTTCCTGGGGTAGGTCATGGTTGGGTTCCCAAGCCAATGTCTGCCTGTGGTAGGTCATGGTTGGGTCCAACAAGTCAATGTCTGCCTGTGGTAGGTCATGGTTGGGTTCCACAAGTCAATTTCTGCCTGGGGTAGGCCATGGTTGGGTTCCACAAGTCAATTTCTGCCTGGGGTAGGCCATGGTTGGGTTCCACAAGTCAATGTCTTCCTGGGGTAGGTCATGGTTGGGTCCAACAAGTCAATGTCTTCCTGGGGTAGGCCATGGTTGGGTTCCCAAGTCAATGTCTGCCTGTAGTAGGCCATGGTTGGGTTCCCAAGACAATGTCTGCCTGGGGTAGGCCATGGTTGGGTTCCACAAGTCAATGTCGGTCTGAGGTAGGCCATGGTTGGGTCCAACAAGTCAATGTCTGCCTGAGGTAGGCCATGGTTGGGTTCCCAAGGCAATGTCTGCCTGTGGTAGGTCATGGTTGGGTTCCACAAGTCAATTTCTGCCTGGGGTAGGCCATGGTTGGGTTCCACAAGTCAATTTCTGCCTGTAAGAGGTCATGGTTGGGTTCCACAAGTCAATTTCTGCCTGGGGTAGGCCATGGTTGGGTTCCACAAGTCAATTTCTGCCTGGGTTAGGTTGTGTTTGGGTTCCACAAGTCAATGTCTTCTTGTGGTAGGCTGTGGTCAGGTTCATCAAGTCAATTTTCCTGCAGTAGGTGTGGTCAGTAGTTGTGTGTCATGCTCCAGTAGTAGCTGTGGTCAGCTCCAGTACTAGGCTGTGGTCAGGACCACCAAGCCAGTGTAGTAACTATGGCAGAAAGAAACCAGGATGGGTTCCGTGCCAAAATATGAGATGTCCAGAAGTGGTGGCCATCAGCATGGAACTGTGGATCTCCTGGATGAGGGATTAAGAGCTTCAACCCTCTCCTCCTTGCCTTCTCTGCTGGCCACTGGCCTGAGGAACATTTCATCCCAACTTCTCCCGATGCTTGGAAACCTCCAGGTTTGAGGCCACAGGTTTTTACGGGCAGCTGCTGCTCATTTCCAGCATTTTTGGTTGAAATTGCTTTTCCCTCTGTATCATTCTGAGGACAAATGTTGTGTTTAAGGGATTGAAACCCACCACCCCTAAAAGAGCAGCTCGCACACTGCTGTGTGCAGCACAGCTGTGGCCTCTTCTGGCCATTCCTGGTGGGTGTAGCTCCAATTATCCCAACTTTTTCACCCAGCAGAGCTTCCCTACAGTATTTTTTTGCCAGACAGCACAAATTTGAGCACTTTAAATGAAAATGTTGTCAAGGCAATGTCAGTGCAGGGTAAAACCCAGAATACATGGGGCTTCTATCTCCACTCTCCACTGCATGGAAAAAACAAGTTTTACTCATGGAGTATCTTGGAGTTGCACCCCTTTGCTTGTCACTTTTTATGGACAGACTCCACTGCAGTGCAACAGCAGCTCCTTGGAAACAAAACTGGTCCCCACAGAGTGAGAAGAGAGTCCCTGCACTGCTTCTGGATGGTGGAGTAGTTCAGAGCCATCAAAGGCACAGCAATTCTCTGAACTGCTTTTCATCTCCTCCCAGAGACACGTCTTCAACTGCACAAAACCTCCGGGCTCCCCAAAGGACTCTGCTGCGAGAGCTGAACCTGGAGTTTTCTGTAGTAATTTATTAATTTTTCAACCTCTCGCAATTCCCATTTGAGAATTTCCCGAGGCACTTTGGAGACACTGCATCCAGAACTTCTCTGTTCTCTCAAAGGCTGCTTTGAGGGTGAGAAGGACCAAGGACCCCACCATGGTCCCCTCCAACCTCATCCATTCTGTGATCACGGGGCAGAGGGGATCTCCTTGTGTGTCCAACAGGGTGGATCCCACCCAACAACAGCCACCCTACAAAATCATGGAATCACAGAACCATTCAGGTTGGAAAAGCCCTTTGAGATCATCCAGTCCAACCATTCCCACCACTGACCATGTCCCCAAATGTCACAACCACATGGCTTTCAATCCCTCCAGGATGGGTATTCCAGCCCTGCCCTTCTTTGGCTGAAGAGATTTTTCCTAATAGTGATGCTCCTTGAGTAACCAATCCCAGATTCCACACCTGAAAGCCCCCCTAGGGACTAAAGGCACATTTTCCTGATGATTCCCAAAATCTGCACATTCTCCATGAAGGAAAATGGAATTTCCCCCAGTGCCCCACTTCTAACAGATGGCAGGAAAATTCACCCATTTCCCACATTGGGCTGGGCTTAGGAAAACAACCCAGGATCTGAAGGCACTGAATCCTATTTAAAAAGCCATATTTTATATATTGCTTCTTCCCAATCCAAGCTGTTCCCCACCAAAGCATCAAACTTGCTTTTATTTGCATTTCCTTCCTTCTTTGTTTTTCCACACATGACAAGGTGGAATCCGTGTCTGATTTACGACTTCTGTAGAAGAGGACCTACTTGAGAGACCCATTTCAGCTTTAGGTGTTAATGCACCTCTGTGACGTGAGGTGGCAGCTGGATTTTAGAGCTTCTCTGTATTATTTGAGCTCAAATCTGGAACACAAATTTTAAAAGACAAGGGGAGCTTTACAGCCTTCAGTAAAATTGGAGTAAGACATGATATACTGCAGTAATATCCTGAATATATCTAAATGCCGACATCATCCTACGTGTGTGTATTCAGTGCAGTGCTCGGGATGTAATTATTCA
Source organism: Hypocryptadius cinnamomeus (assembly GCA_013400635.1). Lineage (NCBI taxonomy): Eukaryota > Metazoa > Chordata > Aves > Passeriformes > Zosteropidae > Hypocryptadius > Hypocryptadius cinnamomeus. Next base: position 21,138 of record VYZP01048474.1, on the reverse strand, counting down.
AATATCTCCCTAAAAAATAAGAATTGAGGCATTTGGACTTTCTCTGAATGTGTGGATTTCTCCTGGCTACGAGGCCCAGGTTCATCAGAGGACAGATTTAATTGCTACATCAGAGTTTGTGTGTTGATATTCGACATCTGACGCGCGAAAGTTCAGGGACGCCAATCAGGCACGGTGCAGATGCCACTCTGCAAAATGTTCTCAGACAGTCTCCATCTGTCAGATATGGTAATCCCTGCTCCCCATCAATAATTCACCTCCTTCACTCCATGTTTCCCGCATTTGAGTTGGAATTTTTAATGTCAGAGGCTCCACCTTGGATAGACGGCGTTGCCTGATCTGCATTCCCCGCTCGTTCCTGCCCCGGAGCCTCTCGCCTTTGGCACTTCAAGAATAATTTCTCAGTTTATTTGGGTTTTTTGGGTTTTTTTTTCTTTCTTTAACTGCAAAAATCCCGGCTCTCCTTTTGGGCCGTCTCATCTCGCTCGAGGGTGGAAGTCAGAGGGTAATTATGGCAACCACACCAAAATCCAGCTCCGATGGATCACGCCTTTCCTGGGAAAGCTCCTGGGGAACACCACAGGGGAGGCTGAATCCCCCAAATAAGATGTTACTGCACAGTTGAAGAGGGAGGAAAGGGGGGCAAGGGAGGGAAGAAGATGATGTGGAGCTGTTCCTGCATGGGTCAGAAAATGCTGAGGGGCATCTTGTCCCCAGCTGACACCAAAGAGCCCATAAAATCTTGGTTACATCCCAAACTCTTTGCTGCCTTAAATCTTTAAAGAGAATTCATTAAAAAAAAAAAAAGAGATGGAAAGCAACTTTTTACACAGGCCACAGATAGTGACAGGACAAAAGGAAAGTTTTAAACTAAAAGAGGTGAGATTTGGATTAGATTTTAGGAGGAAGGGGTTTATTGTGAGGGTGGTGAGGCACTTGGAGCACCCTGGGATAGGGGAAGGTGGATGGAACTGGGTGGGCTTTAGGGTCCTTCCCAACCCAAACCATTCCATGATTCTGTGATCCCAGAGCCAGGAGATGGCTGACTGTTGAGAACATTCCCTGGCATGAGGGCAAATTCCCCCCATAATCATCAATCAATCAATCCTTCAGCACCAGTGACAAAGGAAGGTCCCCAGGTGCCCCCAGCAGGGGCAGCCCCAGCTCTCAGCATTTGAAAGGTGGAAAAACCATCTTGGGACTTTTTTTGGAAATAAACCCTGAGGATAAGAAGTGATAGCTGGGAATGTTACAGATCCCACCATCTGGAATGACCAGCACATCCCCAGGCATGGATCCTCATCAGAAGGTGAAGGATGAAACTCCTGGTTGCAGAATGCAGCTGGTGGAAATCCTTATTTAGGATTATTTAGGATTATTTAGGTTCACCAGCTGAACGTGTGGCTTTGCACCTGGACTCACCACCAGCCCTGGTGGCTAAAACCTCCAAGCCAGACCAAAACTCAATGAATTAAAGATCTTGTTGATTAAAGAGTAATTAACCTTAGAGAAAATGGAGGAATGTATCTCAACCTGCCAAAATTCAAGTGTCCAGTGCAACCACTTCACCACCATGGTCACCACTAACCCTTATCCCCAGGTGCCATATCCACATGGTTTGGAACTCTTCCAGGGATGGTGACTCCAGCACTGCCCTTGGGCAGCTGTGCCAGTGCTTTATAACCCTTTCTGGGGGAAAAAAAATGTTCCTAAATCCAGTCCAGACCTCCCCTGAACAACTTAAAGAACCTTGCTGTTCCTGGGCTACACCTGCTGCCATCCCTGCTCTACCCCAATGCTGTGTCATGGCTTGAGCCTGCTGGTCCTCTCAGTTCTGCTACTCCTGTCTTTCCTCAGTTTCCCTTTTCCCTCCTCTGTCCCATAAGGATTTTGCCCTTCCCTTCCCTTCCCTTCCCTTCCCTTCCCTTTCCCTATTCCCTTGCCTCTCCCTTTTCCCTCTTCTTTTCCCTTTTCCCTTCTCCCTTTTCCCTCTCCCCTTTCC
>VYZP01048474.1:0-13107 GCA_013400635.1 Hypocryptadius cinnamomeus | reverse complement strand
TCCCAGGCAATGCCCAAGAAATGTTCCAGCCAATACCCCTGGAATGTCCCAGCAATACCCCTGGAATGTCCCAGCCAATATCCCAGGAATGTCCCAGCCCATACTCCAGGCATTGTCCCAGCCAATATCCCAGAAATGTCCCAGCCAATATTCCTGGCATTGTCATCAACAGCAGGAAAAGATTCCGGGTCCCTGCAGGAGGAGTGGCCACGGGAACAACTGGAATGGCAGCACAGGGAAAGCTCCAGCTCACTCCAGGTGTGGGGACACCTCTGGATCCCTCTGCTGCAGGCAGGGAGGACACTGAGACCCAGGGACAGTGACAGCACTGCTCAGAAACCTTCATTTCCGAGGTCACAGTGACACTTGTTAGAGAAAATGTTCCCATTTCATCCCTGCTCTCTCTGTTCCCTTTGCAACCACCTCAGTTCACTCTCCAGAACACTCAGCTTTAACACTTGTATGACTCAGAAAACCACGCTTTTCAGTGATTTTTTATTTAAGGGTGAGCCTGAAGCAGAATCCTCGCCCTTTGTGACTACCTCTGATGAAATCTTCATAAAATCCCAGAGAATTTCGGGTGGGGATAGAGGGAGAGGAGGAAAGAAGACACAAGGGAAAGGACCTGAGTAGGAATTCAAATTTGAAGCTTTTGTCCCTTTCATGCTATAAATCTAATTCTGGGTGTGAAACTTGGTAATTTGGAGGTATTTGGAAGTCATGCTCAGTCCCAGACTTCGCAGCACATGCCTGGATATTCCACAGGGAGAAAATCCTACTTTTCCTTAATAAAGCAGTGGAAGCCCCAACAACCTCCTGCATTTCTGCTGGCCTAGATACTGAACACACACAGGAGTGAAAAACCTATTAATATTTGCAGGAAATTTAGCAAATGCCACAAATCCTTTGTGACACCTCAGCAGTCAGAACCAGCCTGTTTCACCCTTTCTCCTGGTGGAAAAAACTCCTCACACCACTTGGCAATTTAATTTTTTTTTCAGTGGAAATGTGCTCTGTGATGCTCTGCTGAGACTTCCCCTGCCTTGAACTGAGAATCTGAAAGCAAAACTCATTTAAAACACATTTTCCCCTTGCCATGGGGCTGCTCCCAAAGCAGCAAATGCTGCTGTTGTCACCTGCAGGTTACAGAGCTTTGGAAAAATGGGGTTTCAACAGCAAGAGCCTCACCAGGACCAACAAGTGTTACCTGGGCTTGCTCTGAATCCTCCACCTGATTCTGGCTTCAGAGGAAAAAGGGTTTCCCCTTCCAGCTTCCCTGGCTGGGATTTCTACTGCCTGAAGTCTCTGAGCAGAGAAGAAAGGGATGCCCAGTGTTCTCTGAGGCCTCTAAAAAGCCTTGAAGACCATAACAGAAGTGAAAAATAAAAGCAAAAAAAATCAAAAGCATGACACTCAGGAAAACCTTAAAAAAACTTTTGATCCTTTCTCAACTGGTCTGGTCTTTCCTACAAACTGATTTCAAACAGGTTCACTTTGAGAAAAAGGACCTGCTCCAGAATTCAGATTTAAGGCATGGAGAGGGGCTGCACTGATTGTTAATTGTGGCTAATTGCTGCTGAACCCTCAGTGTCATGGACACAGAAATATCCAGGCAGGGCTGGGGGTCTCCTGTCCCACCCATGACCCTCCAGTTCCCTGGAGCAGTGGGGCAGGGAGGGAATTTATCCCAGGAGGTGCAGGGGGAAGGGAGGATTTCTCCATCAGCTCTGCCACTGCTCCTGTACATGAAAAAACCACTTTATCTTGGAGAAGGCCAAGCTGAGAGTTATCCACAGCACAGAGCATTCACAGATTGCTGCCTGAGCTGTATCACAGAGGTACAAATCACTTTTATCCCAGCCTGATGTTGGTTTATGCTTTCTGGAGGGAAGCTGTTATGTTTATTTAATAGTTTGAGTAGGCCTGGGCACCGTGGAGTCCCTGAGGTGACGTGAGAGCCTTGCTCAGGTGATTGTGAATTCAGGTGAGCAGGGCAGGCCTTGGATGCACCAGAGCCTTGTTTATGTCAAAGGAGAACCTGGCTAATAAACATTTAAACATTCAGGAGTCATCTGAAGAACTAAAGAATCAAACAGAGCATGGAATTGCTCCCCAAAAGAAAAGAGGGAAGTGATGAAGCTGTGAAAGGAATAAAAGAAATGTTGCTGAATTGATGTGATGGGAAGAATTCAGCACAAAGCTGCTGTGGGAGGGTGGGGGTCAGGCTCTGCCCCCAAGAACAAGGGACAGGACAAGGAAATGGCCTCGAGTCGTGCCAGAGGAGTTTAGGGTTGGGTATCAGGAAAATTCCTTCACCACAGGATGGTCATTTAAGAAAGAAAAGATTAAATTTGGGGAGTTTATTCCTTGCAGAGTTTCTAATGGATCTTCCTCCCTCCCCCTCCTGCAGGCCTCAGCATCCACAACTTCCTCATGCCAATGGTGATCTAAAGAAATTAATTCAGTGAGGATCCACCCCCAGATGAGATCCCAAATAGATGAGGCACTCAGTCACACTCCTCATCCAGGGAGTTCAAACCTCCCTCCCAATTCAGCCTCCAGCAGCAGTGGCCAAGTGATGGCACCAAGAGTTTGTGGTGGGTCAGATCCAAGTTTCACACAAACCTCTCTCATTGGACCCCATTCTGTCACCGTGATATTTTATGGAAAATCCCTTTGCCCAGGATTTTTCTCCTGAGAAGCCTCAGAGAAAAAGAAAAACAATAATTATCTGCTGCTGTGGAATGCAACAGGTGCATCTTTGATTGGTCCATGTGAGATGTTTCTACTTAATGAGCAATCCATGGTCCAGCTGTGTGGACTCTCTGAGAGTCATGACCTTCCCTTTCCCTTTCCCTTTCCCTTTCCCTTTCCCTTTCCCTTTCCCTTTCCAGCCTTCTGATGGATCCTTTCTCTCTATTCTTTTTAGTATAGTTTTAGTATAGCATTATAATATAATATAATATAATATAATATCATAATATAATAAATCAACCTTCTGAAACATGGAGTCAAGATTCTCAGCTCTTCCTTTGTCCTGGGACCCTCGAACACAACCATACCTATTCCTCCATTTCCAAGTTCCAGATGTTTCTTTTGGCAGTTCCTGGGCTCAGCTGTTCCCTCCTGACCCTGACAGGATCAGCTGAGCCAGCCCTGAGTCCAGCTGCCAAAACCACTGCTCAGGGCTCGCCTCCACCTGCTTATCCCCCAATCCTCCTTGAGGGAAGAAACCCCAGAATGTGGGAGAGCTTTGCAGGGGGTCTGTCATGCTCAGTTTTGGGTTTATTCTGGGTTTATTTTGCTGTTCCTGCTATTTCAAGGTAACAGAACTCGAGGGAGATATCCCTTCAAGCCAACCTGGAGCTGGTGACCCTGAGCATGCAACAAACCAAAACATTTATCACCTGGGAATAAACCCAAGCCCAAATTTCATCCTGTTTAAGTTCTCCCCACTATCTTTGGAAGCTTTTCCGTGCCTGGGTTTTGGTCTTGGAGAAGCCCCAAGGGAGCACCAAGCACAGACACTTTGGTGGGACATCAGCTGATCCACATTTGGACTTGATGACCTTGGAGATCTTCCCTAACCTCAACAACCCCCCTGATTCTATGATTCCATGTCCCTCTGAACGTTGTTCAACCAAAGGAAAGCCAAAATTGCCACCAACACCTCCAGCTGTTGAACTTGCCACCTGAGACTTTCGGAATGTTGGAACCCAAGGCACAGGGAACGTTTCTCTGCCTGTCCTGAGAAGTCCTGACCCCCAGGAGAACACTGCTTTTGACCTTCATCCATGGAGAAGGCTTCCAAGACTTTGGCATGAATTGGAATCTACGAGTGTGTGAAACAGAGAGTAGTGTAGTTCATCACAGGGTGAAAAACTTTAATATGGAGGTAGATAGAAGACAAAATGGAGGATTTTGGGCATTGTCTGATCTCCTTCTTGTTCTTCATCTACTCCATTTTCTGCAGTGTTGGTAGCACAGGGTGATTGGTGAGAAAGAGCCACAATGCAGATGTTGGACAGACAAATAATTAGTTATTGGTAGAAAGGTAGAAATAAAGTATGTTCTAAGACTTAACTGGACAAAACAGCTTTAAAAGGCCTTGAACCTGTGTGTCTGGTGACTTTTTTGGTGCCCTTCTCTTTGTACACTAAGTCTGGTGTGCAGACAGCGCGCTGAACTTTTAATGAGAGAAAAATAACCAACAACCTGAAGACCCAAAACCCCAAAAGTCCCGTTCCACTCTCAATCCTGGCACAGAACCTTTTTAGGCGTCTCCCTAAAAGCCTCTTCCACATTGCAAGGAGCCACCTCAGCTGCTGTGGGCCCCAGGAGAGCGACAAAGGGCGAGGTTGGTGCTCACCTGGCGAAGTCCAGGTCGGCCTCCCGGGACATGGTGATGTTGGTGAGGTTCTGCTGCAGGATGAAGATGTTCCTGCACATCTTCTTGATGCCCGACTCGCTGATGCGCCTGAAGTAGTGCGCGCCGTTGATGAGGATGCAGGAGATGAGGTGGCCCAAGCCTGCAAGGGGGAAGGGATTTAGTGCCAGTAATTCATGGTAAAACCCCCAAAATGAGCTCTGTTAAGTGGTGCCTGCGAGCTGGATCAAGGGATAATTGGATTTTACCTGGAAATGCTCAGTAACATTCGTGGTGCAGTTTAGGACTTTCCACCTCTCTAGTGAAAACACAAAACTGCCCCAGAACTTAGAGCTGTGTTATCACTGATTTTTAACCAGGCTTTGCACAATGTGCCTTCCAGTCCCTCTCCCTGTCTGGGCAGAGCAATGGGTCACTGCAGCTCCCGTAGAACCACAGGATTTTAATCTGTTATCCAGGGTGGTGGTTTCCCTGTTTTTCCTGGTAAGTTCAGTCTCCAGGAGCAGGAATGAGCTGCATTCCAATGCCCCTGATGCACAACCCCTCTCTGAACAGTTTCCTGTGTCTGAAGGATGTCAGAAGGGCACAGATGGGGGCTAAGGGACACAGGAACCCCCAAAATGATGCATCCACTTGTGCCACATTACAGAGAGCAAAAACCCAGCCTGATTTGCACTGCACAGGTCTGGGCAAGCCCAGAGGCCAATTAAAAGTCCAAGTTAAGGATTTAGCTCATGTACAGGGAGCCAGTGTGGGAAATCTGTAAATCCCAGACCTGGGCTTAAGATGTGCCTGTGCTTAAGGAGGACCATGAGTATGAATTTAAACTTCAACAGGATGTGAATGGTCCCCATGGCTCTGTGTGGAGCCATTTCCCTCTTCTTGAACAAACAGNCTGGTGAAAAAATAACTTCATGAGATGGGTGGTGATGTCTGTGTTAAAGGCATCCTCCTCTTGTCATCATTCCATCTTCAGGGATGGATCCAACAGATCCTTGGTGACAGATCTGACCTCCATCATCCCACTGATTTTTCCCAAGATTCCCAACCTCCCATACAATACCAGTCCTCCAACAAGAACTCCTTCCACGAAAACCTCATAAAAGGGATAACCAGCAGGACCAGCGAGCCAGGGGTCATGGAATGATCATTAAAATTCCAAGACTGTGCCTCTTCCCAAGCATTTCACACTACTGCAACTCCTTCCTGTTCACCAACGTGCCCAACCATCATTCCTCCACGGAAAGAAAGATTCCCAACGTGCCCAACCATCATCCCTCAATGGAAAGATAAATTCCACACAGTTAAATCCCAACGTGCCCAACCATCATCCCTCAATGGAAAGATAAATTCCACACAGTTAAATCCCAACGTGCCCAACCATCATCCCTCCATGGAAGGAGAAATTCCAACATGGAAAGTTAAATCCCAGCTTGCCCCCCTTCATGGAAGGAGAAATTCCATGCAGTTTAATCCTCTCTTAGGACTCTGCAAAAAGCTGTAATTAAGTAGTTTCTCTCACAGCCAGAGAGGAAAGTTCTGTGTCCAGAAAAATCCATAGCAGAGCTCCTTCTGCTTTTGTAGTCACCCAGTGGGAACAGGGTTGGGCTCTACTTCCACCAGGAGAGGTTTAAGTTGGATTTTAGGGAAAATTCCTTCATGGAAAGGGTCATCCAGTCCTGCACAGCTGCCCAGGGCAGGCGTGGAGTCCTCATCCCTTGAGGGATTTAAAGCCATGTGGAGGTGGCACTTTGGGACACGGCTCAGTGGTGGCCATGGCAGAGCTGGGAGTGGTTGGACCTCATGATCTTAAAGGTCTTTTCCAACCTAAATGATTCCATGATTCTGGAATTCACCTGCCAGGGGAACAAATCAAAGCCTGAGGGAGAATCCCTGGAATTTGGGGCGTAACTCAGGCTCAGCACACAGGGGCAGGAAGTTCCCACCAGAGTGGTCCAAAGCTGTGATAGAGATGTCCTGGCTTCCGTATTCCCTGGAAAACACCTTTGAGGTGGCCATCACAAGCAAGTCCAGTTTAGGGTAATCCCCAGAGTAAAAGCATCTTATATATAATTTTATATATTGTTTTAAAATATGAAAATCCTGTAACAGACATTAAGTAGTCTAAAATTTCATGGTTATTCCAACAAAAGCTGCTTCCATTCCCAGGCTGGACGGGGCTTGGAGCAATCTGGGATATGGGAAGGTGTCCCTGCCCATGGCACTGGATGATCTTTAAGGTCCTTTCCAACCCAAACCTTGGCAGCACTGTAGGATGTGATTCCATGGCTTGGTGAATGATCTGAGTGTGCCAAATGTCTCCTTTAAGGAAGCACACCCAAATCCAAGGAGCAGGATCTCAGTCACCCCAGGGTCATGTCCAGGGGCACTGGAGGAGGAGAAGACAACACCAACCTGCATCTGGAATGAAGGGGGGCTCTGAGGCAGGACAAAATCAGGGGATAATTGTGTAGAATTCCCAAAATTCCTGGGGAATTCAAGGAGACAATTCCCAAATTCCTGGCTGTTCTGGTGTCTCCTCAGGCTGCACCTGCAGCAGCCAGAGGTGGGATAAATTCCAAGGCTCTTCCCAAATGTGCTCTGAGTGTCTCTCAAACCACAGGGGTTCTGTGGATGGATTCCCACTGTGCTGTGCACCTTGGACATGGCACAGATCCAGGGAATGGGTGTAAGATCAGAGAATCCTGCTGGGAACAGGCAACCAGGTGGTTGGAAGTGCAGAGTGAGGGATCCAGGGAAGCTCCCACCCCGCCGGGGTTTCCCTGATGTCAGCACCTCTCCTCCAGCCCTTCCACCCTTTGGACACAGTAACGTGGTTTGGTGAATTCACAGCTCCAGACCTGGCTCCTGTTGGAAGCACTGGAGCAGCTGGGCAGTGCTGTGCTCTAAATTACAGCAGAATTTATCCCTGCAGTCCATTGTAGGGATTTTTGCTTAACCCAAGCGTGACAAAAAGCCACACAGGCCAGAAACCCATCCCAAGAGTCTGGGTTCCTTCAGCCCAGCTGTAAAACTGCTCCATTTCCATACTTCCACCACCTTTTCCTCAAATCCTTCCAAGCCCAGCAGGTGATGGATGGCAGGATGAAGGAGTGCTGACAAGAATTAATGTGGATTTTTTTCCCAGAGCTCCACGCTGACTCCAGCAGAGCACAGGGGGACACGACGTGGCTTGGGATGTGTCACTGAAGAGCAAACTGATGATCCATCAAATCTCTGACATCTCCCTTCTATTTGATGCCTCAGAGCAAGGGGAAGCAATGAAAATACACCTGGCCTAAACAGTTCTCCAGGGAAAAACGTCTTCCCAGCCCTGGAGTGGGCAGCTGGCAGCCTGAAGAAAGGGATTTGCTGCCTTTGATCTTTGCATGTGAAGGCAGAGACTTCATGAAATTACCCAGCCCTTGAAAAAAATCCAGCTGGTTCCCCAGTTCCTGTTACTGTTTGAAAAAGTAGGAGGAGAAGCTCCTATTTGCAGTCCCCAAAAAAAACAACCTGTGGAGACACCTGTTAGACTGTGAAAACACCATTGTGTTGTTTTGGAAGGACAAAGTCCCCAAAAATCACATTTTTTCCCTGGTCTCTGAACCATAATCATGGGATCACAGAGTGGGTTGGGTTGGAGGGACCTGCAAGATCACCATGGGCAGGGACACCTCCCACTATCCCAGGGTGCTCCAAGCCCTGTCCAGCCTGGCCTTGGACATTCCAGGGATCCAGGGGCAGCCCCAGCTGCTCTGGTAGGACCTCACCACACCCACATTAAGGAATTTCTTCCTGAATTCTCTTTTAGTTAAGATACAAACCTCCCTAGGAAATTCCACTTTTGGTGCCCTGCCTCCATCCCACATTTGTCCACGCATGATTTGGAGATCTGGCATTCCTGGACTAACCTTTGATGCTGTTGTGGACAAGTTTATTTGTCTGCTCTGGACATGATCTCCACCTGCAGCCTCCCAAGATCCCCCTCCACCCCCAAACTGCAGGTTTTTACCTGACTTCCAAGTGCAGCACCAGCAGGCAGCGATCAGCCATCTCCTGGAAGGACCTGGCCAGCTCACTCAGGCTCTGCAGGATCTGCTCGGATGCAGGAAGGTGCTCCAGGCTGACATGGCTGTCCTGGCCTGGGGACGTGGCTGCCAAGAGAGAAGAGTTAAATTTGGGATGTTCTCCATCCCATCCAGAGCCTCCTGTGTGCTCCTGTGTGCTCTGGGTGTTCACCTCTGGTTCAGGAGTGGATCAAGGAGCAAAGTGCTCCCGCAATGGATTGAGCTCCCAGTGGATCTGAGGGGTTTCATCAACCCCCAGGAGACATTTTCCTGGGAAGAGATTGCTCTGGGCTGAGAATTCCTGTGGCTGCAGAGTCCAGGAGTGTTTATCTCTGCTGGGAGGGAGGGAGTAGCTGCTTGGGAGCCAAGGCACCCACAGGTGAGAGGGTCCTTTTTGGTCACCACAATGTCCCTCAGGTGAGTGCCCACCCCTTCAGAGGAGTCTTGCTTTGGTTTTGTTCCTTAACCACAGCTCTTGGGCAGTACAAAGGAATTAAACACCCATGAGCTGCTCATGGATCATTTCTTTCCCACTGAGACCTCCTTGAAAAAGCTCCTGGAGTTTTATCCCAGCCACCAGAGCAGCTCCAAATCCATCACTTCATCCCTCAGGGCTGTAAAAAGGAATTAAACCACAGGCAACACCCATGAGGTGCTCATGGATGGTTTCCTTCCCACTGAGACCTCCTTGAAAAACCTTCTGGGATTTTATCCCAGCCAGGAGTGCAGGTCTAACTCCATAACTTCATCCCTCAGGGCTGTAAAAAGCAATTAAACCACAGGCAACACCCATGAGCTGCTCATGGATCATTTCCTTCCCACTGAGACCTCCTTGAAAAAGCTCCTGGAGTTTTATCCCAGCCACCAGAGCAGCTCCAAATCCATCACTTCACCCTGGAGGAGCCCTGAACCTCCTCCCTGCAGCCACCAGCTGAACCCTCTGTAATCCCACACTCCACCCTGATCTGAGGAATTTGCACCCCAAATATCCGAGTTCAAGGCCTCATTCAAGCAGCACTTTGGAGCTGACATCCTGCCTGGGGTGATCAGTTTGAAATCAGGCTGCCCTGAAACACTTGAATTAAATAATGGGATTGTGAAGACATCTCCTGGATCTCCAAGTCCCATCCCACAATCCCTGTGTCCCAGGCCTCAAGTAGAAACTCCTGTGCCATATAAATTATTTCTACCCTTGCTGGCTACTTCAAAATGCTTCTGTAACAGGGAAGGTAAAGTTTGGGATTGAATTTCCAGCCTAACCTTATTCACTGATATTTTATATTTGCTTCTTTACATGACAACATTATTCTTTCCCTCATGGAGTTCTCCATCTCTTTGTTCAGTCATGGGATCATTTTCTCCAGGCTGAGCCCCTTTCCCAGCTCCCTCAGCTGCTCCAGACCCTTCCCAGATCCAGCACAACCCTGCACAGGAGGGATCTCTGCCTTCCCAAGGAGCTGCTGACAATCAAATTCCATTTGGAGTGATGCTGGTTTAAGGAAATGTGACTTCTGTACAGCCACAGCCCTGCTTTGGGAGAGGAACTTTGGATTAAACATTAAAAAGAATCAGCCTAAAATTAAACACACCCTCAGATCCAGCCTGAAAAGAAAAAAAAGCAAAGTGAGGAGATAAAAACTCCTTTTTTTTTTTTTTTTTTTTTTTTTTTTTTTGCAAAACAAATTAAAGCAGAGGTGAACAAACATGAGGGAACTGTACAGTTAAGTGTGGAAATCACAGAATATGGAAGTGGATGATATTTGATGCCCAGGGAAGCTGAGGCTGCCCCTGGATCCCGGGAAGTGTCCAAGGCCAGGTTGGACAGGGCTTGGAGCAGCCTGGGATGGTGGGAGCTGTCCCTGCCATGGTTGGATGAGGTGATCCTTGAGATCCCTTCCAACCCAACCCATTCCATGAATTAACTCCAGGAATTAACCCCTCTCAGCAACTCCTGAGGTCACAGCAAAATTCATGAAGCAATTTTTTGAACCAAGGAACACCAAGCAACTCCCAGCCTGGCAAATCCTACTGGAAATGATGAACTGGACTGGAGTGTGGAAGGGGAATAAAGAGGGAGATGAGGGTGACAATCCAGCCTGGGTGGGTGGGAATTGATGAGGATTCCCCTTCCCTGAGCCTCCTCCCAGCCCCTCTCTGCTCACTGAGCTCTGTCCCACCAAGAAAATTAAATTATCAGCGAGGGGGTGAGGGGCTTATCTACACAACCTCTAATTCCAGATTATCCCAGGACTCTCAGGAGGCACTTGGGGAGAGCTGTTTGTCCTCCAAGTGACCCCGGAGGGTGGCAGGACTTCAGCTCAGGGCCAGGTCTAGGGATAATTATCTGGTGACAGGAAAGCAGAAAACCCCACCTGTACCATGCATGAAAAACCATCATTTTTTTAAACCCAAACCCCTGCATTTTGAGAAGTTTTTATCCTCCTGGAGATGCACTTGGGGCAGGAATCATCTCTCTTTAGCAGAGCCAGCTCTGCCACCCTGGAAGTGCTGGAGATGGATGGAGCCATCAGAGAAAAGCAGGAGTCAGCTCCTTGCTGCTGCAGGCAGATGCACACACCATTTTTCTCCTCTCCACAATTCACTTGCAGCACTTTAAGTGAAGCTGTAATTATATTTGTCAGTGGAGATAAGGGGAGGAGGGAGATGGGCACAATCTGCTCCCTGTTTGAAGCACTGAAATCCTTCTGGGGCCCCCTGGCAGGGAGGAGGCTCAGGTAGGGTTTTTTGGGGGGGTAAATTTGAATTTCTCCTGTGTGTTTTTGCTTTTGGAGCTCAAAGGAAACCTTTCAGAGCCCATCAATTTTCCTTTCTTCTCTGGACATCCAGAAGAGAAAATCCCATTCTTTTAAGTCTCGCTCCAGATAGTTTTACTCCATCATCCTTGGCAGCACGAAGCCAACAAATGAGCTGGAGCAGCAAAAAATAATCAGAGCCTAAATTATTAAAGGGCTTTGAGTAGAAAATGCCATTTGGAGCTGGCTGTGGAGTTGGGCAGCTCTCTGGGCAAAGGCTGAGCCTTCCTGTGGCTGTGGACCCACCACACTCTGAAAAAGGGAGAGATCTCTGACTGCTGAAATGCTGGGAAAAGAGGAAAAAAATCTGGAATGCTGGAAAAACACACCAGCCATGCAATTCTTCTTCCCCTTCTCCTCCTTCCTAACCCATTTCCACCAGGCTGAGCATGAGCCCACCTGGCCACCACAGCACCCTGGCCAATGCCCTGTTCCACTGGCCCCTATCATCCTGGAGCCTTCCCAGATTTGAAGGTGAATTTCCCATGCTGCTGGATAAAAGTGCCAGCTTTGTTTGGGATTTTCTCCTCCATGGCTGAAATCACAGCTGAGCCCTCTCCCTCTGAGGAAAAGGAATGTTTCATTCCAGCAAAGCTGAGAAAAATAAACTCATCCCAGGCCTTGTCACCCAGGATTTCAGCCGCTCTGCAGGTGCCTCCTGGCAGGCTGTAGATGGATGGATGCAGATCTCCAGACCTCGGGAATATTAAACAAAACCCCTGGAGCCACTCAGGTGTGAGCAGTGACCACTGGCACATCCCAGTGGTTTAACAGCACCAGGAGCAAAATCAATCCAAGGAGGCAAATTCTGCACCCTGAACCTGAGAAGGAACCTCCAAAATGCTCAGGATTTGCACAGCATTCCCCAATTTCCTCTCTGGGGGAAAGGAAAGGCTCACAGAGACATTTTACAGCTCTGCTAGGGGAAAATCCCTCCTCTCTGGGAGAGAGATGCAGCAAGAAACTCCTGCTGAATTTAAGGACCAGTTCACAGCTCCTTAAATTTGAATTTCTTCCTCCCTTCCTCTCCAGAAGAGGAAACTCCAAAAAACACAGGGAAATGGGAATTTGTCACGGGGTAGGTGCTGGATTAAGCCTTTAGAGAGTCAGGGTTAACTCTTCTCTCTGCTGGAGACTTTCCTGGGGATCTCAGGCACCACTTTCCCTTTCAGTGCTTGAGTTCCCAGCAGGTAAAAACCTGGATAATGAGATTTTATCCATCACTGCCATTCTAGCAGTGTCTTCTGTCCCCACAGCTTTTAGCACCACGAGGAGATGATGCCACAAGGACACAAAATCGCTGCTGAAACACCTTCAAAAAGGAGAATATCTGGTATTTCAAGGAAAAAGCTTTGGATGAAGTTAAGCAGAATCAGAGATGTGATTATTTTTTAAAGGAGTGAGGTGTGAACATCAGATCCAACATCAAGGACTTATTTCAGTGGGATTTCTGCCAAGAAACCTCTGACTTTCACACCCAGAAAGCATGAAAAAATTAACAATTTTTTAATATTTCACTATTTAGAAGCTACCTCTGGGTTAAGCCATGGTCTGTCCCTCTGGGACAGAGCAAGGGAAAGGTGCTGCTGGTGAGGGAAACTTTGTGAGGGGACAGGAACATCACCAAGGTGAACATGCCCACCAAAAGGGGACTCCAAGGTACAGATCAGTCACTCCTTCTCCTCAATTGGTTCTTTTGGGAATTCCAGCTCTCTAGGAAAGAACTGGAATGAGCCATGAAAGCTGGAGCTGGATTTTGATTCTCCCACAGTTCAGCGGGACTCCTGCCAGGAAACCTCTGACTTCCACACCCAGAAAGCATGAAAAAATTAACAAT